>JAQBSW010002188.1:0-108874 GCA_029291075.1 Eudiplozoon nipponicum | reverse complement strand
TGTTTGCCAGTCTTGGTTGGCAGACTACCAATCATCTCCACTAGGAATGAGCGACCCAGTATTTTTCATAGCTCATATATAACCATAATAAATACCAACTATAATGAATTCATACCACATCAACTGTTGCGCAATATAAAAGTGTTTGCTCAATCTGCTTTGCCATGCGTGGTGGATTGGTAACGTCCGCTTACTGTAGACACCTTTATTTCCAATTCTGCTGTTTTTCTTTCCAATTCTCTTTTTTCAATCTGTGAATAGGGCTGATTCAGATGTTATGGATATTGGTATGTTGAGAAAATCACTGATAATTATGTCAAATTAATTGATCTGCGTTTTGACTAAAGCAGTTAATCTTTTTCCAACAGTTTTCTTTCTTTACCAAAATATTTCGGCTGCCTTTATCGGTAGCCTTCTTCAGTTGGTTCATCTACATCAGTTTTAAAAAACCAATCAAATGAAGCAAACTTGCTTAATGAGCCAGGGCATATGTGCCGAGGTGTCTTGCCCTTCGCCGTTGCGCTGCCCCTGCCACACTGGTGGGAATACTGAATAAAAAATCGTAAGTTGGTGTATTTGTCAACAATGCGCAAGATACACGGCTTGACGGGCGATCTTGATCAAGTGCAAGACTATAAAGGTAATGTGGTCTAATTCTAGTTTCGGCCGCAGCTATTTTGGCAATTACTGGACCGTGTAATCAATGATTGTTTAATTGCATTACCTATATATTTGGCGAAGGCTGCAAAATATATTGTTCGTGACTTCATAGAAATTGCGCGGCCGACTGCTAGAAGTGAGAGTCTCATAACTCATTTTTCTTTCTATATATATATGTATTGCGGTTTGATCCTCGATAGTCAGTTTGCCGTGGTACTCTGATGATGATCATGGAAGGTCGAAACGCGTCACTGCGTGCGAGTTGCGTTAGTTTTGAAATGTTGTCAGACGACTGGTTAAATACAATGGGATTGGTGTTTAATTCAAGCTCGCAAACTTGATTTAAAGAGTTTTTTCCAAAGCAATATGCATAATTTACTACATTTGCTACCTTATGCTATGTTTGGCTCATAATATCGCTATGTATTTATGATAAAATCGTGCGGTCATACGTGTATTCAATATATAAATAAATATCAATTTATGATATCCAATGGATTGCTTTAAAAAATTAACGGCCAATAATGGATAAAATGATTACATTTTAAAAATTAAGAATTAATATCCTTATCATTAACTTGAAGATAAGCCATAGAATGGTATAATAGACAAGCCTGAATTTTATACAAAAATAAATTGTAAATTGCTTGTTTTCGCAGCCTAAAAAATAAACTCATTTTCGTAGCCACAGGTAGAAACGCTAAAACTTTTCCGTCGAGCTAATAATAGTGACTTCAAATTCTATGCAAGCGAAGTTGTTTCTGATTTACTTTTTTAATCGCAATTTGCATAATTTATCAATTTCAACACATCAACACTCATAAATTTTCTAATTGAGGCTTCATAGTGGAATTATTTTAACTCTGCTTTTCAGTTGCCTTTAGTAATTCTGACATCTAATACATATTTACAGGTTTAGCATCTACTAATTATATATATTCTTTTTGGTTAATTTGTCGTGATTGTAATTGCGTTCAAGACAGATTGTTTGTAAAACTTTCACACAAATCGTCATAGACCAGAAAAAACACACAAAATGGAATGCCTTTCTATCTAAAATGATGATAAATTACGACTTTTCCCCATCATTATGCACCTGCACTTGTTGATGGACATATTTCACGAAAATCAATAGTTTTCCCAAATAATTTCCAGGCCCAGGACTTTTATCATTTTTATTTTTGTTATTTCTGGTGAGAATATGGCAGTGGTTTTTACAGGTAAATTAGAATAAATTAGCTAACCAGATCAAGACAAGAAGGTTAACAGGATTGTAATTGTCTCTCTAAAAATGTAATGCTCATATCCATTTTATAATTAAAGCAGCTGTTCAGCCAATAAACAATCAAAAATTAATTTTACGTTTTACTGCCTTTCAAAATATCTGTGTAATTATCCAATTTTATCGGAAGAGAGAATGGCGATTATTGCCAACTCTCAAGGCACAATATCTTGATGCTATATATTTAAACAGCTTATAGCCGGTTCTATCTCCACCCAAATCACGTACTCTGGACATGATTATTCAAAACGCAAACATTTGCCTGCATTAGTCTGTAGCATCCTCAAAATTTTGATTACTCACTCTAAGTAAATTTCAATTAAAAATTTGTCTCTATTGGTCAATGTATTAATTTTAATCTGATAGTGTGGCTTGCCCCTACCAAGCCTATAAAAATCAATAAGTTTAAAAATAATTCAGTATTCTTAGTTTCGTAGTCGGAAATTAGTCGGAGAATGGTCGGAATATGTTTGTAAACAGGCAAATTGCGCGTGCATGGTAGGTTCAGATCCACAGCCCTGGACAGCGCTATGTAAACTCCACATCTCTTGTTCGTCTGCACGCCTAAAAGCGTAGCCACATGAGATTCCCAGATGGGCATGCAACCACTAGCAACCTCACAGAAATCCACAGGATCACCCAAAACCATCGGAGATCGTACGCTTTTTATCATAAAATCCAATGGCCTAGCATTCTAAAACAAATCCAAGCATTAAATTAAATAAGTCGGAAAGATTATTCCATTGATGCAAATTGTACTACTAGTTATTTTCTATTAATCTCTGTGGTATTGCACTGTAACGAGACAAGACATCTTTCTAGGCTTGGTTCGAATTGGATAAATAGTACACTAGATACGCACAACTGCTACGGATGTATATATATATATATATATATATATATATATATATATATATATATATATATATATATAGGTATCACATTCAGACTACTTACTTAATCGTTCAAGTGGAAAACTATGAAGGATAAAATTTAATAAATTTATTTGTTCTGCCGTGTTGTTACCTGGCTGATTGGTACTTATCCACAATAGACGTAATTTCAATTATTCAAGCTGTATTTTCCAATAAAAAAGAAATTAAAACCATATCTTAATTGAAGCCACTGCTCATAACATAGCAAACAATGTTTTCTCTTACCGTGTAATCCAATGAAATGTCCAAAATTACTTTTTCTACATTATAAAACTAACAATTGTTTGTACATAATGGACTGGTGTTTGCATCAAGATCGCAACCTTGATTTAAATAATTGCTCAAAACAATGTTTTGCTCATATATACCTATAAAACGTGTCTTAATTCTAAGTATTAAAATGAATCATATTTTATTATATTAAATAATATCCCCTGTAACGAATTTATTTCAAGTGAAATTTCAAGAACTTACTGTTTCATCAAATCTTAATTACACGAATGATCTATAAATTGAGTGCTGCAATTTGATTCCATTACTGAAAGAATTTGTTACTCCCAGTCGTCATCTTTTAATTCGCAAATATTAAAAATTAATAGGCAAGACTTATTTTGTGTTATCCTGTTTTGAATTTTTTATGCGTGACTTACTCTGTAAAGTGGATCAGTGGACTCGGGCTTCATTCATGACTTCCTCGCCTGTGGTCTACGTCAACAAAGTAAAGCATGTATTACGTGGCAACCTCGGTTAACAGATCACTGGAACGAATCGGTTGCGTGGAGCTCGCCAACCCACGTCATATGCCTTATTAGCCGAGCCGTCAAGATGTTGGGTATCTTCGAAAAATTGGCTACCGACGTTGAATTATTTCTTGGCTTACTTGAAGGCCTAACCGGGGCCTGCAAACGTCTGCGAGACCTGTTCGTCATTTCAGATGTCGGCGTAGTAATGAAACATGGCGATGATTGCTGTGGTTTCAACCTTCAAGACGACAACGATAGTAGCTCTGTTTTTACGCAATCACGACCGAGTTCAGTGATACAGCAAATTGAAAATTATGGAAACTTTACATCAAAAGCAGCAGCAACTGATAATTTTCTTCAAATTATTCCTTTTTCAGCAAAGTCTGACCTCGATTTTATACACCGTAATAATATGAAACTTGTAAGTAAAAGCTACAATGAAGATAGTCAGAGTCGACTAGGTTCTGTGGTTTTCAACAATAGTGGGGATGCGAGGTACGAACAAGTGTCAACTCCAGAATCACCTGCTACAAGTCAAACACTCAACGGTCACCTTATGTACACTGGTTTTAAGCCAAATTCAAATCAGAACCTGAGGCCTATTCAATCTGTTTCCTTTCGAGGTGGATTAAATTACAATCAGTGTTCAGCAGCCAACTTCAAGAAGAATAATTCGGAATATCTTAATTGGTCAAATTGTCACAGTAATGGGCGTGGAATTCATTCAATTCCGCCACTATTGCTTAATGCTTCGTCAGAAAGACACAAGATCAGTTTCACTTCTATAAAAATGCCTTCTTGTCAGCGAGAAAACCTAATTAAACTAGAAGCCAGACTTCGCCGACGTTTGATCCTTATCGCCCGCGTTTGGGTTGGAGACTATTTAACAGCCATTGACCTACCGCTTATGGCATCAACACTTGGTTATGCTTTAAATTTATCTCAAAAGATGTGTAATCTTTGGAATTTCGAAACAGGACTTAATGAAAAATGTGTGACAGATATGAACCTACTGGATGCCTCTCTTCGTCACTGCCTATTACGTTTCGAGCAGCTGGTTAAACGAGTAACTTTATGGCTGATTTCAAAGGTAACGTTCTTTTGTCATAAGCTAAACAACAACATTTTTTAAAGGATATCTTTCTACGAGAATTTAAAATTTCTAAATACTATTAATTTTAAATGATCTTTGCGGCATAAATGGACAATATTTCTTTAGGTTATGAACAAGATATTTGAATAATATGTATTTGTAGAACGATTTTATTAGCACATTTTTCCATTTATCCAAATGTTAAATATAAATAATTTTGTGACAAGTTTTAATTAATCAAACAAAAATGTCAATAATATAATTTAAGTAAAACGAATTCTTTCTATACGACGTCTATGATTTTTTAATCATTTTTAAATAATTGATAGAAACATATTAAATTTATTAAAAACAGATAAAGAATTTTTAAAATAATTTGTCTGCCTGAACTAAAAAACTTAGGTCTAAGAAAGAGCCACCTTTTAAAAAACTGCTTCAAATTGACCAAAAGGGTTCAAACCGTGTTTTATTGGATTCCGTTATGCTTATTATATATATATTTATATATATATATATATATATATATATATATATATATATATACTAGTGTGTGTGTGTGTGTGTGTGTGTGAAACGATCAACTATACTGGGGAAAAATAGCACTTGTATATGTAACAGTGAACAATGTGCACAAATGGTTAATTCTCAAGCTATCAAAACAATAATGACCAGATCTCAGACATCACTTTGCAATACTGCGAGAATGACCTTTACATGCAAACACGCATACACACAAACACAAACGCATACACACTCACCAACTAGCCAAAACAAGAAACAGCAGTAAAAACGAGTCAGATTTGTTACCACTAGCATAATCAATTGAAAACCCAAAATGTATAAATATGTATGATTGTATAAGAGATGATTAGTATTCACGAAATAAATGGCCTTTATCCACTTTGTTATTTGTGTTTTCCTAATTATAAGAATACTGTTAAATTAAAAAGGTATGGACATAACAAATATATATATATATATATATATATATATATATATATATATATATGTATATATATATATATATAATATATATATATATAATAATATAGTGTGTGTGTGTGTGTGTGTGTGACATTTCAACTCAGGCAAAATATTTTCGATGTTTTAAAAACGGAATTTTTAGCTCCCTGTTACTCGAGATTATGCATACCAAAGCAGTCAAACGTCTCTTTCATCTTCGGCTGAACTGCTAAATCGCCTTAATCCGCCGACACCAGTCGATGCGTGTGATCTGTTGTGCTGTGTGAGACGTCTCGCCCAATGTTTTATTCACTTATCTACGCGACCATACAGCACTAAAATAGGCTGTTCAACCATGTCCCATGATAGACAACCAGTAAATGGCAAAATATTGTCAGGAAATGCTAGAATGCAAGAAAAATTGCACTATGCTCGACGAAAATATGTTGCAAAATGTAATGGATTGGAGGAATTTTGGCCATTTGAAATCCGGAGATCAAACTCCTCAAACGATGAACAAGCGCATGCTGGTCATGATTTACAAGAAACAAGTATAAAGAGTTGGCAAAGGACACGGTTCGGAGATACGCAAATATCGTCTATGCTCCACATTAATGACAATGAGCTTGACGTAAACAGCTCTACATTTGATGACTCACCTTCATACGAATTTGGACGGCTGTATCCTTTGACACCAGACGAAGCAATAGCCCTTAGTAACTTTGAATGTAGCCCATCGCATCGGAAATTTTTTAAATGCATGAAAGGATATGACGGGGAAAATGATTTTAAGGTGAGATTTAAAAAAAGATATATTTTTTCCTGCCATTTTTTACATTTCTGATTTGCATGGTAAGATTTTTAGCAGTTTAATACTGTTTGTTGCAAAGAACTAATATATATGCAAGTATGTATTAGGTGTTGCGAACCTAGTAACAAATTAGTTCAGTTGTGACCAGAAGGATAAACCAAAGGCAGCATGAACGGAAAGTATAATCTCATGCACATTCGTTTCGTGCTTACTGGCGACTCATCAGTAGGAGCCGGTATTACGCCCTTTAACCACTATATATTTGGGTGAAGAACGTGTGTGAATGTACCGTCTAATTGTCCCACATTCTTCACCCAAATATATAGTGGTTAAAGGGCGTAATACCGACTCCTACTGATGAGTCGCCAACACTGAAGCTGAAATGTGCATGAATATACTCCGTTCCTTCTGGTCTGCTAATTTAATTTGTTACTAAATACTTTGAATGGATAAATACATACGTATCAGCAGCATAAATGTAAATCTTTATCGATTTATTTTCAACTGTTTTTAAAAAAATATAATTATCATCTCTGATAAATACATATACTTTGAAGAATGTATGGATAAAGCTCTTAGGCATACATTCAATCTTCTAGTCTAAATTTCCATTGGATTAATCCTTTGATTTAAATTCGTACGCCTAAGATAATCAGAATTTTAATATATGCTTCAAGGTAGGCAGCTAATATATATGAAATTTTGTATTATGAATTGTGTACCTAGTAACAAATAATACGAAAGTCAGCATTTATGATTGCTATAAGCTCATGTTAACATTAGTTTTGTGCTTATTGTCGTCTAATCAGTAGGAGCCGTCACTGCGCTCTAAATTCATTTTATTACTGAAAAAGAAGTGTTGGGAAGATGGAAAATACAATCTCCGATGCGAATATGTATTCAATCAATGGTGGAATTAACTCTTTAAAAAATCTTCGACAATGCGATCTCAAAACTAACTTATAATATGACATATATACTGAACCTGTAAAGGGTTCCAGCACTATTGTTTTGAGATACTGAGCCTATAAGCAGTATCGAAAACATTGTTTTTTGATAGTATCAATTTCAATAAAATTGAACTAATCCATTAATACAGAACACAGAAGTAGACGTGCGCAGGTTCGTGCTCTGTTTGTCGCAATATTTTTGTCAGTATTGGAAACGTTTTCAATAAGGACAAAACCGGTCCACTGGATAAACTGCCCTTGCTACATTATACAATGCTTACGTTATACCGAAAATGTATATAAATTTTGATTTGGGCTTATATTATGTTCATAACCTAGATTTAATTAGATGTTATCTCCGCCCACGCAGAACACTTTTTACTCCAGAAAACCCAAATAGATTAGCCTCGATCGACGCCAGTTATGACATCATATAATAATCTTGACATCATTCAATAAAATGTACATTAGTAATATATTCTTTGTTAATGAGATCTAATATATATGCAATTGGCATGTTTAAAAAAATTTTTCAAAATATGACCAGAAGGATTTTACAAAATTAGAATGAACAAAATGCATGGTCTCAGGTACACTTGTTTTCGTGCTTACAAGCAACTTATCTGTAGGATCCCATGATAAGCCCAATAATCATTATATAATTACTAAAATCAAGGTTGCCAAATTGATGTATACACTGATCCATTAAGCAAATATATGTGTCAATATCAACTAAGAAGTGTACAGTGTAGAAAAAGCAATTAATCCAGTATATATGCAAAAATCATGATGACAGTGGATTCAAATATTTCGGTACGCAATCCGAAAATCAGGTAAATTAATCCAGTAGACCGGTTTAGTCATTCCTGGGAGCTCATCACGTACTGGCCAGAATTTTCCGCGAACAGGGTTCGAACCTGGTCACGTCTACTTCGGCATCTGGTGCTGTAACCACTGAGCCACCCTGCCGCACACTACACACGATTTTCAATTATATACTAACGAATGTTAATTGGTTAGTCTTTTGTTCTTTTAGGTAGAGCTCATATGGCATCCATTTAGACCCAAAGTTCCAACAAACCATCCCCAATCTGTCATTACTGAACAGAAACCACACTACATGGGGAAGTGGTATTGAAATTAAAATTTATATAATTAAACGAACATTGGTTGCGCGGGCGGTAATAACAATTACTATAATCAAGGTTACGATCTTGATATAAGCACCTGACCCATCAATTACTTACATATGTCAGTATAAAGTAATAATTTTATGGTGTAAAACAATGCAATTAATCCAGTAGAACGGTTCCGTCCCTATTGGTTACTCATGATATACTGGCCAGAATTTTCCGCGGATATGGCTCGAACCTGGGCACGTCTGGTTAACGCACCAGCTTCCGAAGCAGACGTGCACAGTTTCGAGCCCTTTCCACGTAACGGGTTCCCAACAAAGACGAAATCGCTTTTTCTACACTATACAATTCTTAGATTATACAGTCATATGTAACTAACTAATGGGTCAGGTGCTTATATCAAGATCGCAACCTTGAATATAGTAATTGTTATCGTCGCCCGCGCAACCAATGCTTGTTTAATCATTAGGCATTGTTTGGAGTCTAACCTCTTAGAAAGATCACCTGTAATATAGTCACTTTATGCTGAATACTTGGATGATATAATTAATATGTGAAAAGATAGTAAAATGAATAGAATAAATATTTTGAGCAAGCTAATGGAATGAATGATTTGAAATTCACATTTCAAAGAAACATAAATGGTTTATGATCATTTTTAGATGCTAAGTTAACCAGAAACGGCTTCAGTTTTGGAATAGATATTGACATACTCAGGAATACTCTTGAATTACAAATAGATCACACATACGGCATGAAGATATGAACTCTTAATTCTTTCATAATACAAAGCGATTTTATTTAAAAAATTGAAACGGAATTTTTCAATTGAACTATTAACAATTGAAAATAATAGCATCTGCAATAATGAGTGATGTTATAAGAAGATTTAATATTTTAACTCACAATGCCAAATTGCAGAAAACAAGATTTGATTGGAGGATAATGAGTATGCCTGTTTCTGGGTTGTGAAGGGAGATCAAAACGTTGTCTGAGAAATATAATGTAAGAAATGTTTTGAAACAAATTTGTGCATTGGGATCGAATAATTGGATACATCCATTATAGATAGAATTCACTGTCGTAATTGTAATCAAATATATGTGGGATAAACAATGCGAACGATTAAAGCTAGAAGGGGAGAACATTAGACTACACGTAAGTATGGTTTCATTACCAGATCATATCTAGCTTTCCATTCATTAGAAACGTGTCATATTATAGACTGAGATAGATGTATGCGAATAGCACTCTACCAATGTAAACGTCTAACAAGGTTATATAAAGAATAGTTCTAAATCAAATCTAGAGGAAATATAATGAATACTACAACAGTTGAAAAATCAAACTAACATTGGTTGCGCTGGTGGTGATAATAATTATTATAATCAAGGTTGTGGTCTTGATATAAACACCTTACCCATTAATTACTTACATATGTCAGAATAAACTAAGAATTGTATAGTGTAGAAAAGGCAATTCATCCAGTAGACCGGTTTCGTCCTTATTGGGAACTCATCATGTACTGGCCAGAATTTGCCACGGTCAGGACTCGAACCTGGGCACGTCTGCTTCGGAATCCGGTGCTCTAGGATGGATGTGCGGCAGGATGGCTCAGTGGTTAGAGCACCAGATTCGAAGCAGATGTGCCCAGGTTCGAGTCCTGTCCGCGGAAAATTCTGGCCAGTACATGATGAGTTCCCAATAAGGACAAAACCGGTCTACTGGATGAATTGCCTTTTATACACTATACAAATCTTAGTTTATACTGACAAATGTAAGTAATTAATGGGTCAGGCGTTTATATCAAGACCGCAACGTTGATTATAATAATAGTTGAAAAATCATTTGGTCTAATACCTCATTCAGTAGTAGCAAATGATAAGAAACACTGATCGGAATTGTTTCTGGAAGAAACAATGAGAAAATACCATAAAATCATTAAAGAATAGAGTAAGTAATTGTTAGTTAGACTATGTCACCAATATGGATAATCAATTTAAAAATCATTCATTTTAAATTTAATTCTTTTTAGCCTGATACTTTTTATTTTATCACAATTTGGTGAATTTATTGCAATTTAGAATTCTCGCAGCTTTAAAATATCTTTCTTTTCATCGAGTTCCCTGTGAATCTAATCAATCTTCGTTTTCTGTGCAGCCGTATTTTACGTATTCGTATATTAACATAATTTTCAGTTGAAAATCATATATTTTATACAATATAAGATTTGGATTATTTGTAAATTCTTTTCATTTTATACAAGCTAGTTTAGCTATCGTTAACTCTGCTCACAGCTTCATATATTTGATTCTTGAATGATGTTCGGGATATTAGTTTCTGGTATCCTAAATACAAAACTTATCCTAAGTGATAAATATTCACATGATCATCTAAAGTAATATACTATATTCAAGGTTGCGAAATTGATATAAACACCTGACCCATTAATTACTTACATATGTCAGTATAAACTAAGACCTGTATAGTGCAGAAAAGGCAATTCATGCAGTAGTGCGGTTTTAGTCCTTATTGGGAACTCATCATATTCTGGTTAAAGTAGTAATCAATTATGTGAGAAATGTAGACGAAACTAAACTTTAGGTCTCCCTTGTATGTGTCGAGATCATTGTCTGTGTGTGTGCTTTGTATTTGGTTAACTTATATACATACAGGCTAACAATGAAGCAAATATTTTTACATTAGAAACATAAATTACTTATAAACTAATTCTGATTTAGACTCTGCGTTAGTTTATGGTCAAGCCTTTTGGTGTAGCACGAATTTTATAAAATACGATCGAATTATCATGTCAAGAAATTTCAGCAATTTTCCAGTGAATTTCCATACACCTTCTGTCACAAAATACGAGCATTAAACATTGAACAGAACCACCCTTAGAAAAGAAGATTATTGAAAAAAATTAATTTCATTTTCATTGCTAGAAAACCTTTCTAGAATGAAATCTTAAATATTTTAAGTACCACTGTGCTATGAGCAATTGGCCTGTACACGTAAACTCTGAAAGCAGTTAAGTTCAGCTACGCGGAAAGTACACATTCTCTAACAGAAATGTAGACACAAACAAATTTGGCTCTCCGTGGATAATGCGGCATTATGTAACTTGTGGAACGATTTTAATTCAAAATGTTGCTTGCATCAAATATTCATCATAACAATTTGCTGTATAAAAATAGTATATACACGTGTGTATGATATCGGTCTAACAATATATTTTATCAAATTCACTTCACCAAATAAACTGGTTTTATCGTTTATTGGGAAACAATTTGTAGTCGACAAATTTATTGCTTCCGGGTTTTTGACCGGCTGAATGTGGTCATCATGTGGCTTACCTAATAGGCCTCAAAAGCCGCGTATTGCATATGGTATATTGTTATGAACTAATTTAATTTGCGATTGGTCTGTCCTAGGAGTTGATGCTCATGAGTTTCTTCTACAGTGCTCAGAAGGTTGACACCGGTATACTTGATGAATTGCATTTGATGTCTTATGTAATTTTAAGTTTATATTGAAAAAATATACCTATAAAATTATAATTGTCACTATTGTGCGTTCACAATTAATTTTCTAATCGTATCTTTGAAATTATATTTAATGAATGAATTAAACTAATATATTTTCAGGATTTTCAATTCTACTATTAGGTTAACTATATAATGAAAAATGCATAGAATAATGTGTATCCTATCCTGCAAAAGGCGAAAATGCTACTAATTTATTGAATCTCCGCAATTTAAGTTCGCGAGTTGTCGCTTTGCACTATCAGTTTCGCGAAGACCTGATTGATCTCCATTTCCACCTACGCATCGAATTTGTCTTCGTTTTTGGCTGAGTGCGGATTCGTCCCATTCTTCCGAAGGCTTCAACATCGTTCATACCCACCACTGGAAGTGAGGTACGATCTAAACTTCGTTGACTGGCGAAGTTTCGATAGGTCATTTCCCATATCATCAGCAGTCCTCTGACCACACACACAGCATAATGCTCACAATTGACGATTTAAGCCCGCACTGCGCAAACATTCACGTTTGCTTAAATCTGCTATTGTGAGCATTGGGAAATGAAATATCGAAACGCGACAGTCAACGAAGGTTAGATCGTACCTCTCTTCCAGTGGCTAATTTGAACGATGTTGAAGCCTTCGAAAGAAAGGGACGAATCCGCTTCCAGCCAAAAGGCAGACAAAATCGATGCATAATTGAAAATGAGGACCAATCGGTTACTTGCAAAACTGATAGTGCAAAGCACCAACCCGCGGAGATTCAACATATAAAGCGAGCATTGTGCAAACTTTCAAAAGATATATGTTACTAATTTATGATCCCATCTATAAAATTTCATTTTTATGACTTATATTTGGATTGTTATTTAATTTTGTAATTCGGATTACATTTTAACAAATTCTTCATATATATTTAAATTTTTATAAGCGATTTAGAAAATAAAATATTTATATTTGTATTTGTCCAAATATTTCAGATTTTGCTGGGTAACACTGCTATGAACAAAATTTATAATTCAAACAAAGGTTATCATGCAAAAATCATAATAAAGTACCATAGAAAGTCAAAATTTTTATTCATGACTAAGAGAAGGTACTTTTCTAACCGTTTATGACTAAAATGTTACTTGTGTGCAACATATAAAATCAGCACATCGAAACTGGATGTAAATAAAGAAAATGAACTAAAAGGATTTCAAAAGTACACCTGCTTAACTTTATGTCAGCCGTTTTCCTTAGTTGACTACGTATTCCTTTGATTTTTAGTATATTAACCATTTTATTACATTTATAAATTCAGTTCAGCTAATTTTATGCATCATTAATTTGGACTAAGAAACAAATCGTGTACTGAATCATAAATTAACTATAAGGCAGCTAAACAAAAAATTCTACGGAAAAGTGGCTCAGTGGTTGGAGTCACAAACTACGAAGCAGACATATACATGTTCGAGTCCTGTTTTTAAGTGTTCCCAATAAAGACGTAACCGGTCCACTGGTGAATTGCCCTTCTGTACTATAAAATGTTTAGTTTATACTGCTAAATTTATATATAAAATGGAATTGGTTTTTATATCAACCTCGCAACTTTTATTTAAATAACAGCTAAAAAAGGACATTTTCTATTGGCCAGAACTCAACTCGACTAATATATCTTGTACTTTATATAGCAGCTTTGAATGAATGTGAGCTTATGTTTGGTTTAATACATAATTCATACAACAACAAACAGTAATTGGAAAACTAAAATTCTAAATCTCACTCACACATACACACACAAAATTTATCAGTCCACCAGTTTATATTCAAAGCATGTATGAACTACTTTAACTTATTCATCTGAGGATTAAGGACGTTGCATTTTCCAGCTTACGCTGTGCCTAACCTTTTCTCGACTTTTTCTTTCAAAAACACTTGCAAATCAGCCTGATTTCAACTGTAATTGTCATAGACATTGTGTGTATCTGTTTCTACACAAAATATAAGAAATTAGGCATGGAACAAATAATTTCAATAATAATCGTGATCAGAAGTCGCAACGTGGCCAGTTTTGCTTCTGAAGCTTGCAATTCATTTGTTATGCTACCCATGTCAATAATTACATATACGTTTCATTTATAAACCGAATCATTTTATTTTTACTGAATAAAATATGACAAAAAATTCGTACTTAAATGAACTTTGCATTTAGTGCGAGGCTTGGATTACGCGGTAGATGATTTGTGATACTTCGAATAGTAAGAAACTCCAGTTCGAGCTTCATGTAGCAGTAGCCAAATTTGAGGCGGAGAACGCTCCAATGACACAGTTTTGGGCTTATGTGAATAAAACAGAATTTCCTCGCAGAAGCAACATTCGAGTTGCAGAAGTGAATCGGAAATAGTACTTATTTGTATTTTGTTTTACTAAATGGACGCGTTTCATACAAGCCAACTACTATTAATAATGCAAGTATGTATTAGGTGTTGCGAACCTAGTAACAAATTAGTTCAGTTGTGACCAGAAGGATAAACCAAAGGCAACATGAACGGAAAGTATAATCTCATGCACATTCGTTTCGTGCTTACTGGCGACTCATCAGTAGGAGCCGGTATTACGCCCTTTAACCACTATATATTTGGTCAAAGAATGTGGAATAACAAGACGGTACAATCACCTAGACAATTGTGTAAACCCGAACAACAGAGTTCGGGATGATTAGGTCTAAGCCGGATGAGATCATAATATTAAACTCCGAGGGAATCCGCATAAAAGATCCAACCAATATTGATTACCTCAATATGGCTGTCACGGAAAATTCTGGCAAGTACTTTAACAAGGAAAAAATCGGTTCACTCGATAAGTTATCTTCGATAATTTGTGAAATGTATATTTTAAACTGATACCATATATACAATCAATATGCTGCCATTAAAATATAGCTATATATATATAGGTCTGTGTGTGTTTACGTGTGTAATCGTGCATACGTGTCACTGTGTGAGTTTGTATTCTAAGTCCTATTTTATACATAAGGTGATATATAGAAAAAATTATTAATAACCATTTTAATCGCAAAACTACAATACAAGATTGCAGGTCATTATGACTAATAATGTATTTACAATGATAAAATCGGTTTCAATAAAAAACAAAGATATCAGAATTGAGAATAAGTTTAACATTTAGTAAGAAAATAATGGCGATTTGGCGTTATGCTATCGATAGCATAAAGAGTCATCATGACAATTATGATGATTACTAAATGATAAACTTAACGAGAAAAAGCGTGATTGATGTTGGATAAAGTTTCAGGGATAATAGCTTTATTGATTATATCATAAACACCATGGTTCTGATGATGATTATTAATTTGATTATAATAAAGATTACGCTTATAATTATGATTTTGGTGGCAACGTAAATACTATTGATAGTGACCTTTAGCGTTTTCGTGGTGGCTGCGATAATTACGTTAACCTGGGAGGAAATAGTTTTGTTTTTATTGGTAAAGAGTATGTGAAAAATGGTTCCAGCATTGAAAACGATTATGACGGATGGAATCTTGATAATGATTATAACGTCAGTTTGTGTTTTGATTGGTATGAAAATGACTTTGGACTTATTGCAAATATTTTCCAATGGGCGTCAAATGAATAATTGAGAAAAGGACATGTATTTGTTAATGCTTTACGTTGTGGTAAGCATAATATTGTTTAACCGTGAAATAATTAAGATTAATATAAGTCAAGAAGTAAAACTGCATATCGTTAAAACACTAAAGTTATTATTAATTCAAAGATAAGTTTAATAATTTTCTACAGGTAATAGACAGCGTTGACGAATATTTTACTGAAAACGTCATTAATTATAACGTCGTGGCTTACGCCTCAATCAAATAGAATGATAACTATAACTATCTTTATTTGTAGGATGAAATCTACTATTAATATAATTTTGAAGATCGCTATTGATGTCTTTTATAACGAATTTAATGCTAAAAAGTTTTTTTTTAAATTTTAATTGTAAGGTCAGATTCGACAAAGTATGAACGGGTGTTTCTATCTAATATGCCAGTTCTCATTAATGGTGGAATGGCTGCGATACATTGGACGGGAATACAGCTAATAAACACTTATATTTTGAAGTTTATGTTGAGATGGATGGTTCAAGTTTTTGAAGATGCTAAAAATCCATGTATAACGAGTATTTTTAAAGAATATCTTGAAGCGTAGAATCGAACATGTTTGCTAAACTGTAGTTTTCCTTGGTAAACTTTCTTTTCTTGGTTTTTCAATGCCTGGCGCCAAGTTCACCTTTCAGGTGTATTCAAAATATGTCTTTACATCTATTGCCCTCGAAGTTATGATACTGTAAAGTTCGAGTTATACAGATAATAAACTAAAACAATCCAATCGAACCGTTATCTCAATTTATCAGAAAACAGCATTATTTATTGTCTAAATTGTGCCGTTTGATTGTTCACTGGCGATGAGGTTCGTGTGTGTGTGTGTGTGTTTAGACCTTCAATTGGGCTAGTGCGGAAAGTTATTGTCACGGATCGATTAGGAAATGTTATGTCTTTCATCCACAGATCCGTAGTAGTACTGTCTGACGGACGCAGAATTTAGCGATGATTAGGCAAGTTATTAAAATGAAGCTTGTAGACGGGAGATAAATTCCAATGCAACTTTTAATTTGTCACAGTGTATTGTAGAATAACCATCTGTCGAATGAAGTGATTCTTTTCGATCTTCCAGGGTCATCGTCAAAGCACATTAGCAAATTGCGTAATGAAGTTCAAGCTGACAAACTTATAGAGCTCTTTTAACGTACGTATAGTACTCCTAATAGTATCATGTGCATTGTCCTTGATTGTATGGATAGATAAATATTTTTTATGCACTCGTATAAAGTAAACGGTTTCAAGTAATTGATGAATATATTCAACTATATGGATTGCAGTTTCATATAAAGTATTTAATTTTACCGTTGAACAAACCAGGTGATTCAACTTAACAACTGATTGTAGCTCCACGAGTTAAAATGTTGCTTCTTACTGCTGTGAAGGAATCAATTTGATCAGCAGCACTTTGTACATTTTTCTTGCGTAAGTGGCAGTATACGGTTTACTTTCATGGTATTTTAGGATAGAATGAAGGGGCGGTTAAGCACGACTTCTTATTTCGTCTACGTAATCACAATACTAAAGAGTATTCTAATCATACAGAGGAAAACGTTCACCTAGTAACGAGACAGAATCATGCATACACGTATAAGTGTGTGCATGCATGAATTTATAAATATATGTTCGTTTTTGCTTTAGCATTTAGCACAATTGGTCTATATTTTTTTAAATGCCCATCTTGATGAAGCAATAAATTTTAAATAACACTTTGTAACAATTAGTTGATTATTTGTGGGACAATAGGCTCTCCTAAACTTACTAGATTTGCTTTTGTTAAAAACAGTAATTCATAATTTTATACTGCCCTACACATGGTCGCAAATTGCGTAATTATCAAACGCTACACCAGGCTTTAAGCAATAATATCTAAATTCTACGAAATCATTCATTTTTTTCAATGCCGCGTTTTGCGTACGTGGGTAGTAGCTTTGCACGGACAGTTTCACAAAAATCCGATTGATCACAATTTCCAATTTTGTTTTGTTTTTGATCGGGTTGAGTTTGTATTCGTCCCAATGGAAATGCGGTTCTATCACATCTTTGTTTACCGGCATTTCCATTGGGACGAATAAAAACTCAACCCGATCAAAGAAAAAACAAAATTGGAAATTGTGATCAATCGGATCTTTGTGAAACTGTCCGTGCAAAGCTACTACCCGCGTAGGCAAAACGCGGCATTGGAATATATGAAGCTGGCACTCCGACAAAACAATTTAAAGAATTCTACGAAATCAGCCAATGTAATATTCATCAGTGAGACGATGTAAATTTATGCATAGTGCAGGGAAGGCTGCTGTCTTGAAGTTCCAGAAGCCTTGTCGTATATCAACACGTTGTCCGGGATGGTTTTGACATGTGAAATCCTTTGTTGAGCGAAATCGGTTTGTCTGATAGGTAAGTGTTCACTCATTCCTGCTGTTCAGAATCGTTACAAGGAGTCGTTTAGTACTGAATTCAAATTGTGTTAGTTAAAGATATCCGTGTGATTAAAAGGTTCTCGTAGATGCAACTGGCATGGCATCACAGCCTATTAGACGAGTGAAGTTATTAATAATACTCAGCTTAATCAACAAAGCGAGGGAGGATAATGTACGTGCCCGGCAAGTTTGAGAGAAAGTTTACTTTTATTCCGAAATGTATTGTGTTCATATATGCGCTGTGAAGCACATATTCTGTACAACAAACCAGAAGTTAGTACTTATTGAAATCTTGCTCAAAGATGGTGTGAAATCGAAAATGACAACCTACAATGCAGATGAAAACATATTCAAATCGATGTCTAGATTCCGACCATGTATATCCTCTTTTTGTCTTTGATGCTCTACCATTTACATGACTTTCTGAATAAATGAAATCTGTACAAAAAAGTTTTCCAAAATAAAACTAAAATTTCAAAGACACAAAACGATTAGTTCTTCGTGTTTTACCGCCTATGCTGCAGCTAATGTGCAAACAAATTGTTTTCGTACACACTGTTCAGGCCGGCATGTCTGCCCTCCTTGTCTCAATTAAAGCTAACAAAGTAATTATTTTGAAAATAGTTTTTAAACTTAATGGGTGGCATGATACAGCAAAACCACCGTCAGCCACACGTGCCGTCATCTTTGGCACTCCTAACGTCATCATAAGAGCATGAAGGCAAACTGACAAGCGAGGATAGACCCAGAACTCATAGATTAAGAAAAGCAATGAGATGTGGGGGTCTCCTCTATGTTGTCCCGCATAAATTGTATTCAACGGGAGAGATTATCAAAGAAATCTTTACTTATTCATCTGACAGTTCTACATATATTTTTGGTGTTGCGCTCAAGCTCTGAAGTATATTAGCTCACGCTTACATTTTACTAGTAAATCTATACCAAATAAAGCAAGCAATCCTGACGAGAATATGTGTACAGTCAATAAGAAACAGGCTTATATAAATCGGTTCGATGGGGACAAAAGGCACAAAACAAGTCAAATGGTGTCTATTTTTAGCATTGACTTTCGATTAAGTTTCATCTAACCTAGTTAAAATAAAATCCACCGCAAATTTACTATTTAGAGAGGGTAATCTATAACTGCGCATAATAATGCAAGAAAAATTCTATCATTATGCTGGTTTATTTAAATTATGTTTTCGAACTTGAGATGAGCTTCATCGGCATTTTATTTACCTAGTCGCACAACAGCGTTTAGTCGCTATGCCAGCTTAGGTATGTTGTGTATTTAGTTAAATATAATGAGACAGATAGATAGTTAGGAAAATGTTGTAATATAACAAGTTTTTCTTATAACAAATTAGTTCACTTGCGACCAGAGGGATAGATCAAAGACAGCATGAAGAAAAAGTATAATTCTATGCACATTCGTTTCGTGCTTACTGGCGACTCATCAGTAGAAGCCGGTATTAAGCCCTTAAACTACTATATGTTTGGGTGAGGAATGTGTTATAATAGGACGGTACAATCCCGCATTCCTCACCCAAATATATAGCGGTTAAAGGACGTGATACTGGCTCCTACTGATGAGTCGCCATTAAGCACGAAACAAATGTGCATAAGATTATAGTCTTCGGTTTATCTTTCTGGTCACAAGTGAACTTATTTGTTACTAGGTTCGCAACACCTAATACATACTTGCATATATATTAGCTCCCTGCAACAAACAGAATTTAACTGTTAAGTTTTTCTTCTTTTGGAATCTTTTTATCTTATTAGTAATTTGTAATTTTTCCGCACCTATGTGTATCGGCTCTGCTTGAGAATGCACTGAAAAAGTAGAAACCCTAATTTGCAAGTTAATTTAAACCTTTCAATTAAAACATCCAGTTTTAAACATATAATTTATTTCAAATAAACGATAATTGATTTCGTGGGCGGTTAAAACATTTATTTAAATTAAGTTTGCGAGTTTGATATTAAAATCATTCCTATTACATATAAATTTGTGATTATAAACTTAGCATTGTATAAAGTAGAACACAGCTGTCATTTCTGTATACAATTCTTAGTTTATACTGACATATTTTTGTATAACAGCATTGGTGTTAATAGCTTGGTGTAGGTTAGAGTTACGAGTAGCCCAATTTTCATAATTGTATGAATAATTTTGATTTTACAAATTTAAAATTATTTCTAACAGGTTATTTTAGTTAAGAACCCAGACGTCGTTTGTAATTAGTATTGGGGCATTCAGAAGCTATTTAAAAGTAAACACTGTTTGGTGGATGCATTTTCGATAAAATGCGTCAGCTATACTTAATTATTGCGATTTCAGTCTTTCTATGTTTATTGTATTATAAATCGTTACATTTGGTTACCATTTTATTGCATAGTGAACACAATTTTCTATTTTACTAGTTAACACCGTTTGAGTTTGATAGAGCTAGATTTTAGTCAAATATGATTAAGTAATTACCTATTGTTCTTGCCTTTTCCCCTACATCGCCTTGTTAGTAAACCTGAAGGTTAACTGTTCATTATAAAGTTTTTGTTCAAATCGACAGGAAAAAACGTTCTTTAGATAACTTATTTAATGACCAAAAATTATAATTTATAGCGCGAGCTATTAAAGAAAATTGTTATCTATTTCTATGAAAATGTGATAGAAATCTTGTTTTTTCATAAATTTTACAAGAATTTTCGTAATGTTACCAGTTTAATTTTTTTAAATCATTGATTATGCGAGAGATGATGAAAGTTGATTGAACAAAATACTTCTACGGTCATAAATAATAATCTTAATGCATATTAAATTTGAAATGAATTTTTCGGTTAAACAATCATTGAGTGCGTGAATATTGATGAAAACTCCTTAAATCCTGTTTGAAAACTTAAGATAAACACCAATCACTGAAAATAGCAAAATTTCCGTCAATCGTACTTATAAATGCGTTAAGACCTCCCACAGTGGTCATCTGAGTATGACAACCATATTATTAGCGATGGTTAGTCTGCAATGTATATATCAGGTATAGAAGATCAATATGTAGCCTTCAACTCTATTAGTCTCACATAATCTTACTTGACTGAAAATTGCTATACATGCACAAAAATAAAACTCTTGCAGATTCTGTCATGCGTATAGAAGCTATAAAATTAAGCCATCTTTAACTGTTCGATTGTTGATAATACTTATTTAAGTTGACTTAATTCATATTAATACAAATCTCGCTTTACTTAACTAATTGCAAATAAAGGCAAAACTGATATAATGACTGGCGTATTGCTACTATGTTGATCGATGCATCAAATTACACAGGATTGGTGTTTATCCCAAGTTCAATAACCTGCTTTTTTGTTTATTCTGTAATTAGGTGGTCTAATTGTATTAAACATTTTGATAATGAAGTTTTTTTGCTAATTTATTTTTCCGTTCCGCTGACGTTTTACTAGTTTTTTGCTATATCGTGGAGTTTTCTCGTTGTGTGGGACTTGCTACTTACAGCGTTGTCGGCTCAAATTGCGAATCGCGACTTTGTATACCAACACCTTCCAATTGAGATCAGATCTCTAGAAATGGGTTTATTGGTTACTCTATAATTCTCATTATGTAGTTTGTATTCCATAGTTGTATTCTCGGGTTGACAATAATTGATTGCGCGGGTGCTGGTAACTACTACAGTTGAGGAACGCATATCTTATTTCGCTTACCGTATATATGCAACGCGGTTTGATCCTCGCTAGTGGTTTGCTTTCGTACTCTGATGATGATCATGGAAGGTTGAAACGCGTCAGTGTGTGCGATTGGCGGTAGTTTTGTCATTTTGTGCGACGACTGGGAAAAATATGGATTGGTGTTTACTTCAAGCTTGCAAACTTGATTTAAATAAATCATTGATATTGTTCCATTCTTTAGAATTTGAACATTTTTGTTTGATTTTTCATGAAATACGTCAAAATCAGAAAACATTTTTATAAAATGTCTGCTAATGTTTATAGGTAGCTTGTTGAAATTTATAATTTATCATTTTCTCATCAGATGAGTTTGCCTCGACTGTTGAATTTAGCTGACCATCCCGCGGCTCAAACGCTGCGTGGTGTCTACCTTGCAAGTAAATTGTCTGCAGCTTCCTCCAGTCTACGCAAGAACCAGAAATGCGATGCAGAAAATGCCTTCTTCGTCAAACCAAGCTCAAAATTGATGCATTCATCAAGAAGACAGAATAATTCTAATAAAAAATCCTGGTCATATACAACTGATCATATCGCAAGTCCATCTCGACATAGATCACGACAAGACTTGTGCAAAAACTCCTCAGATTCTCCGCCGTACACTAATGTTACTAGACAAAAGGATGTAAGCGCTTCTAAGTTGAAACATACATGTTTTGTATTCTTTATAAGAAAGTCTAATCGGTTTGACAAAAATAATCATGTTTTTTAGTTAAGATTTCAACTAAATAATCAGTTTATCTATGCTTTCCTCCATCGATTCAAGTTCCATTAATTCACTTCTTAATTTATTCGTAACTTCTTTCTATATCCTAACCATTGCATTATTTCTTTGCATTGTTCTTTCAGTTAAATTTTCCGTCATTTATTTATTTAAACATGAAGTCAGGTAGTAAATTTATGAAGAATCCAAACATCTGTTTTTACTTCTCTTAATCAAATTATGATTAATTTTGTCCATCTCCCATTTATAATTTTGTTCCTTTTCTTTTACACGAATGCATAAATCTTATCATCTACATATTAGTTTAATCAATAATCTGATAAGTTTCTAATTTTATATTATTTCCTAAATATCTTGTTTAAAAATTCAGTTAACTATTTATTATTACCTCTCATTTTTTCGTTAATTTATACAATTAAATGAGAATAGATTGCTTGGGCGGTAATAACAATTATTTAAATCAAATAAAAACCGAGCTACTTTTTATCTAGACAGGGCAATTCATTAATCTGTCTCCATTTAATTATTTTTATTTTTTCTCAATAAAACAATAAATTATTTTTCCAGCCACTGAACCATTGTAAATTCATACCATGGTAAATCATTCTTTTGTTTTTACACCTTTTCATACCGCTATTAATTTATTTGACTTTTTTTAAATATGCGGGATTCTTAGTTCAGCTATTGCCTTTATTATGAATGAACATTAATAAATGCCGCACTCTTTGTTGCGTATTGTTATTATATATACATACTTATACAAGACAATTGGCGTAACAAATGTTTAGATGTAGATTTAATTCTCAATTTTGTTGAAATATAGCATAATTTTTGTGATGTTGTCAGGTGCTAACTCAACATACATAATTTTAGTACACTTTATGTATTATATATATATATATATATATATATATATATATATATATATATATAATGTATAGTGAATGTCTCTATTGAATATTAATTTAACCGACCCAAGATCAATTTTAAGCAATTAAGCGATTGCAGTGATTTAGTACACAAAATTTTTTTTCGAATAAAGTAATAACATAAAACCTAAGACCAATAAAATCATGATTATAAATAGTGTCAATAGCACCTACTAAAGAATACGCATCAAAAGTCGGAAAAAATTTACGAATCAAAATTCAGGCGTAGTAGAGGCATTTGATGAACTAGGCTTAGCCGAACAAAGATATTGGAATGTAAACAAAGTCTTAAATGGAAAAAGCAAACAATTCAGGAGGGGCGTTATCTTTATCACCACGATTACACAGATTAAGCAAGGGGAAGTTATTATCATTAGATGGGTCATTTCCAGCAAATGCTCCACGTAATTCAGTCCTTCGTGAGTTGCGCATAACACCTTTGGAGAGTAATTATAGCAACCACCATGATGGACACCATACAGAAGCAGAAGAATCATAATCGTACGGTCGTAGGAGATTCCATCTACACACGAAAGATAAAATTATTAGATGAAAACACAGTCAGAAAATCAATGTAATCGACTACACAGTGTATAAGATCCACCAGGTCATAGAGGATACTCTAATGAATTGTCGCAACCAGTTTCTCCAAGCCAAAACACATGCACACACAAAAACTGTCCAAAATGAACCCGCTAATACAACCATTATTCAATCTTGCGGTCTTGACATAAACACCTGACCCATTAATTACTTACATATGTCAGTATAAACTAATAATTGTATAGTGTAGAAAAGGTAATTCATCCAGTAGACCGATTTCGTCCTTATTGGGAACTCATCATGTACTGGCCAGAATTTGCCGCGGATAGGACTCGAATCTTGGCATGTCTGCTTCGGAATCTGGTGCTCTAACCACGGAGCCACTCTGCCGCAGAGTGACAATCTATAAGAGTTCAACATATGTTAGACTATTAGAGGCGTAAAACCAAATTCATATTAAAACGCATTTGCAAATACAGTATTGGTTGGTCATTTCGATTAGGTTTTTGCTTGTTCTGTAGGCGGCCTTAATAAGCAGAAACGCATCGTTATGTGTAACTGACAGCACAGTTTTTCTGTAAAGTATGAAGGACGAAACCGGTCTACTGGATGAATTTTCTATACACAATTCTTGGTTTATACGACATATGTAAGTATGGTGGTGTTTATATCAAGACCGCAACCTTGATTATAATAATTGTTATCACCACCCGCGCAACCAATGTTCGTTTAATTATTCAATATGTAATTCTTACTCGTATGGTATAATTTATAATATTTTCCCGTACGTCCACGCTTATACCAACATCGATTAACACTTATTGGTTTAACTAGACATTTATTGATTACGCGGTTGACGTTAAAAATTATTTAAATTGACACTGTTTATACGATTGAATAAAGATAAGAGATTTAGTTTCACAGAATAAGCTATATATCAAAAAAATATTTTAACATCAATAACTTTTCTGCTCTTTGCCGTATTTTGGATGAAATAACTGCATATATGCTTAAATGTAATCCTCTACACTCACAATATTCTTCTCTTCCATTTGTATAATGTTCCCACTCTCTCTCTCTCTCTCTCATTCCGTCTATCTCCATCTCACAATCTCTTCCTCATTGTCTGAATTTGTATGATAATTTCAACAGTTATTAATTAATAAACAACGAAAAATATCCATATCAATGCACACTCTGTGTACAATTTAGAATTATGAGCAAACAATTGCTTTTTAGTCAGTCTTTCTTAAAAACGTAATGTCGATGCAGATAGCAAAGATGACCCGTCCAAAGAAAAAGCTGCTAAAATATTATTTAAATATAATTTAAAATTGCATCCAAATTACTGCTTCGACGAGTTGCAAGACTGAAACTAATACTCAATGGAGATAATCCCAAGCGCGGCAGTCTTGGAAACCATTGATGAGTGCCAAATGGGGGAAAGCGTTATTTAGCTAACGAATTGCATTTGCTAACTCATGCGATACTTGTTTCCTGCCGAAAAATATATCTATCTATCTATTGAAGAATTACTGATTATGTGCGCGGTGATGACAATTCTATGAATCAAGCTTCCAAGCTTAAGCCTAACACCTACCCTATTGCGACTAACCAGTCGCTCAACAAAGTTAAAGGAGCATCAGTCTGCAGAAATTGGGCTAATGTCAATGAACTTCTACTTAATTAAAAGCCTAATCATCTAGATTTTCTCACCAACAGTTATCACATAATTTCATGATTTTTGCATTGTTTGTGTTGATAATTTCTATTTGCAAGGATGTGATCTTCATGTGTTGCTTTGTTTTTGTCTGAGTTGCTCGAATCGCGGACATAACTGATTGGAGAGATTTTCACCTGTCATATACCACGTACTAGAATTGTTTGCCAATATTAAGAACTTCAACTTGAAGCGAACCACAAAATAGTTTTTCTCGACTGACAATAATTTTGGCACCAGAATACTCTGTCACCCTGTAGCATGCGTGTGAATTCTCAAGTTAACTATATATTCGTATTAATATTTAGTCCACGTAATTTGGATATCATCCACATATTGATTGTGGCCCATGTTGTAAAAATGTGGGACACTGATGTTAGTGGTATGGTGCTGTACTTCTGGTTACTATCTCAAAGTTTACTTCAAGTTATGTATGTAAAGCTTATTTTTGTAACATTACTCTACACTTTATTGTGTTTTTTATACACGAATAAAAAATAAATCACCTGGTATTATAGTTAGTTTTTCTTGCCAAAAATATACGCTAGTACGATAAGTTATACAATCATACTTTACAGAAAAACTGTGCTGTAAGTTACACATAATGTTGCGTTTCTGCTTATTAAGGCCGCCTAAAGAACAAGCAAAAACCTAATCGAAATTACTAACCAATTTTGTATTTGCAAATGCGTTTTAATGTGAATTTGGTTTTACGTCTCTAATAGTCTAACACATGTTGAACTCATGTAGATTGTCACTCTGCGGCAAAGTGACTCAGAGGTTAGAGCACCAGATTCCGAAGCAGACATGTCCAGATTCGAGCCCTGTTCGCGACAAATTCTGGTCATTACGCGAAGAGTTCACAATAAGGTCGAAACCGGTCTACTGGATAAATTGCCTTTTCTACACTATACAATTATTAGTTTATGCTGACAAAATGTAAGTACTTAATGGGTCAGGTGTTTATATCAAGTTCGAAACCTTGATTATAGTAAATGTCATTCTGAATGTTTTATGCATGATAGAATTATTGAGGATATTTCATTAAATGAAGAACGCATACACTTTTTTGTTTACCTTTTCAAGTGCGTAATGAATAGGAATTAACACTTAATTAAAGTCCAGTATGTGTGTTATTTTGCTGCTTTATAAAGACTATCAAAAGAATAACCATGCTTTAACATTATTTATGATTAAAGTAGATCTAGTTTAAATGCCTCTGTGAAATAATTCTTTATCTCTTATTTGTGAAATTCGCATTTAATAATAAAATTGACAGGTGCAACTTGAAAGCGAGGCATGCCGCTTGGTATATCGGTATTTTTTATGGTGTCGTTTAAAGCAGTTTTGCTATGTATTACCAAAATGAAATAACAGAGTCAAGGTACGTGAAAAGTATGCGCCAATTTCGTATAACTCATATTATTTAAGGCTAAATAGGCGCAAGAGTAGGCATAGAATAATATTTTTATATTATGTACCTCGCCATCAAATTGAATAATGGATTCATGCTAACTGTACTGAAGTATCGCGATATAATTTGTAATTAAATGTGTGAACAGATAATCTAAACAAACCCCAGTTTAATGCAAGCATTAGTATATTTTTGAAGCAGTACATGTTTGTCACGATAATTAGCACAATCTATTTTGTCTTTTTGTGATTCCTCAGTTGGAAACCTGTAATAATCTGGTCACAACTCCATTTCATCACCGATACCCGCAAGCGTCAAGGGATGTTCATCAATTCGTTAAATCATCCAATGAGTATACTCTACAAGAGTCAAATGAAAATGATGCAAAAGAAACAGAGAATATTCAGGACAAGCATTTCAGCCGTTTTTTCCAAGCGCACGTTTCCAGTGTCAGGCGTTATCAGGAAAAACTTGATTCAACCCGACTACCGTCAAAAAGTAGAAGCCAACCAAATTCCCCATCCCTTAATAGACATTCTCAAAGGCTCAACACTTCTAAAGCAATAAATAGTAATAAATTAACTAAAGTCCATCGCATTTCAAGAAGCTCTTTGCCATTTGTATTATTTAATCGTAAGATATCAACAACATCATCCATATCGCCAAGTGGAGTTAAAACCATCGACCAAAGTACTTCATTAACAACACATGTAGCCAAAAATTCGTTGGGTTCACATCTCAAACGTAAAAGCAAGCATTTCAATGATGTAAGCACTAAACAGCGTCCAAACGTAAAGGTCAATAGTCTAGGTCAACCTAAAGTAACAGGTGACACTGTCATTGATTATGATGATCAGGGGCTCGTCGCGGATAGGCATTTTGAGCAGGACTCTGAAGAAAGTATAAAATGTGAAAAATTTAAGAATCAGCTCGGAAGTAAGTTAAGAGATAAAGCAATAAAGCGTTTGAAATACAAAAGACTTTTCCTGAATCAAAGAGTTCCAACTGGTCGTAGATGGAAACACCTGTCCAGGTTGTTACCAGGCAAATGTTTATCACTTGCTTGCCGATTAAAACCGTTTCAACTAGGCATCGTTTGTCGCCAGTTGGAGCACTTCACGACAATTGAACACTTGTCACTCGCTTTGACGTGGCTTGACGAGCAATACTTCCGGCGAGTGCATCCTGTTGAGCTAATTCTACTTGACGCCACTTACTTGCGTGTTTTTGAAGACGCCAATTTCAGCAATAAAAGTAAGCAAGTCTGTTTGTAAATTGTGCCCGGAGGGAAAATTAGTTTTGCTCAAATTCTAAAGTATTATCAAGTAATATTGTCTAACTTGTGGCGATTTATGAAGTTGATTTCAAGTGGCTTCTTTTAGTCAGATTTCTTCAGGCACTCAATGTTTTTTATCAAAATCCTTCAATAGGCATTATTAATTCATTATATATTATACTCGCTATTCATTTTTTGCGGTCTTCAAATAAAAACTAACCAAAAAATAAATTTAACCACAGCACGAAACTGTTTAAATCCAGCCTCAGTCCTGCAATAATACGATGTGTATTTTTAGTTATTATCTGGGCATAATGGAAAACTGTCTGGTGTAGAATAAAGCCGCACTTTATATACAATATTTACTGAAACACTGAGCTAGGGCTCTTATCTAATAGTAGTTTTGCAAATACAATAATTTTGTATTAGGTTTTGCATACATAGTAACAAATTGAACAATCAGTAATTACGCACGTGGTGGTGGTAGCTATACTTTAAATCAAGTTTGCGAGCTAGATAAGATTGGGGTTTTCTTCAAGCTCAAAAACTTGATTTAAACAATAGTAACAAATTCGTTTAAATTGAACCAGAAGAATATGCCAAAGTCAGCATGAACGAAACTTATAATCTTATGTGCACATGCGTTTCGTGCTTAATGCACTAGTACTATGCCACATTCATATTATTTTTTTAACTAGGTAATGCTTTATTGTATGAGTGGTGAAAAGTATTATTTAGGTCAGGAGCGAAGTGTTCCAAAAAAAAGCAGTAAATGATCAGGCGACGCTAAACACGCTACTGCATGTGGCCAATGGTATTTATTCCAACTCTTTAAGGTTGAGAAATGATATTATTAGTTTAGTGTTTATCTCAAGGTTACAACTTTCACTAACTTAGATATACTGAGGCAAAAATGATTGTCGAAAATCTCAAAGTATACAATATTATATGCCATTATTATAGCGACTGTTTTGCTACTATAATTTGACAATGGAGAAGAGATATAAAGTTGCGAACTTCAAGGATGTTAAATAAAGCCGGTGCTGACTTAGTCTCCAGTTGGATGGCTGTCAATGCATAAAACGCCTGTCTGCTACAGCAAAATAATTTTTAAAAGATCGTTTTCAAGTTCACGAACTGAAGGATAAGGTAAGTAAAGGTGACTGGCAACGCTTCTATTTTTAAATAAAACAGTGTACAAGTTATTATACGCAAAGTCAACTTCCAGTTCATCTTTCCAGCCTTCTTGTGTCCATTTAGCGCAAGGATTTTTCTTCCATAGGCTCTTGAAATGTTAGAACACTTGCTTTTCGAACCAAAAATTCACTTTTTGCTGAAGAACTGAAACAGCTTGATGTTCACATTGTTTTTTTTTGACACCAGATATATTTGAGTACTCAATCGTATGTCATTCATGACTGGCACACTGAAGCATGCAATCATTTGCACACCTGTGCCTTCCGTTACTATATCCGTCAACGTTCATAAGAAAATTTGAGACAGTTTAGATGTTAAGTTAAGGCAACCGTCTCCTGACGATCAAGCCTCTGAGCGCCTGCTTACAATTATTCCTATTCCCCAAGAGCGTTTACGTGTGACAACTGCTGTAAAATTATGAAGGATCACACTGGAGCCCGTAAGCTGCCAGCCACGCAGTGCCGAGACTCAACTAAAGTTTGACGTTGTTATTGAGGTTGTAGCAACGTCGAAGTATGATGCCAAATTCGAATTTTTTGCTTAAATTAAACTTATTAGAATTAATTATCTTACCAAAATAGTACGGGCGCCCTCAATTATTAATAAGGCAGCTTTGTAAAATATTTATATAATCTGATTACCTGACACATATTGGTGAAATGGCTCCGCGATCTTGTTACTTTATTGATATCTAAACTTCTTTTAATGAAATTTCAAAGATTTCTGTTCCCCATAGCTTTGCTTTATAGCTAATTGAGCTATGAGCATTCGATTGTGTACAAATTTTATAATAGTCGTAATATAAATTAGACCAACTAAATATTTTCAAATTCATTTGTCAACAAATGAACACAGTTAATTAAATCCAACTTGCGAGCTTGAAGAAAACACCATTCCCATTGTATTTAAACTGTTGTAGAACAACATAGCAAAACTACCTTCAGTCAGACGATCTGTCGCGTGTCGATCCTCCATGAACCTCACCAGATTACGAACACAAACTGACTAGCGAGGATCAGACCGCAATGCATATATATATATATAGAAAGCAAAATTCGATATGCTGCTTTCACCTTTAGTAGTTTCGCAAACATGGTACTTGATTGAAGGTTGGTGGTAACAATTCTTTAATTCTAGGTTAATACAATTGGATTGGTGTTTACTTCAAGCTCGCAAACTTGATTTAAACAATTGTTACCACCACCCACGCAATCGATGATTGTTTTTAATGAATGTAGTTAATTGTATTGCACACATTTCTGTTTTTTTACCACGATTGAATTGCTAAAATGCTTGAATATTCATTGTTTTTATGCAAATTTTACTCTGGTGAATCCTTTTGTTTTAAACATAAAAGTATATTCATGGTGATTTGGTCTCTGTGAAATTGACACAAAATGGCATAAACTTGTTGGGTCCAATATTTTTACATTATGTCACTTTTATGAATTTGTTCTGCTATGAACTGTTATACTTTTTATCTTGACGCATTGGGCTCTCGAATTTGGCTCTCTATTCTCTCAGTTTCAGTATGCATTGTATATGTTGAGGTGGTTTTGAAGTCACATTGTCGAAGACTTTAAGTGAGGTTAACTCCATTACTGCTTAAATACACATAAGTGAAGGAGGTTTTACCATCTACCTTTCCAATATTTCTCAACTAAATATACGTGGGTATAGGGTTTAGCACCAAATTTAATTGGTGAATCGCCTGTAAACACGAAATAAATGTGCACGTTAAATTTTATCTTTCGTATACGCTAACTTTTGCTCATCCTTATGGTCCTATTTGAACTAAATTTTTACTATGTGCACAATACGTAATACGAAACAGGGTCTTAAACGAACATTGATTGCGAGGCCGGTGATAACAATTACAATAATCGAGGTTACACCTGACTTATTTATTACATACATTTGTCAGTATAATTAAATATTTTGTAGTGTAGCGAAGGCAATTCATCCAGTAGATCTGTTTCGTCTTATTTTGGAACTAATCACATACTGGTCAGAATTTTCCGCGATAAGAGCAGCAGCTTCAGTAGCAGACGTCCTCAGATTCAAGCCCTGTCCGCAGCATATTTTGGCAAGTGCGTGATGAGTTCCTGATAAGGACGAAACCGATCTACTGGATGAATTTGCCTTTTCTACATCTCTTAGTTTATACTGACAAATGTGCGTACATATTGGATCAGGTGTTTATATCAAGACTCTCAAATCGTATGAACATTTACCAATAAATCTTCAGCTCCTTAGTTAAACATATAAATTTTATCTTACGGCACTACAGTGCATACTGCAGAGCCTATTAATTACTTTGTAATATTCGAAATAATACTTGGGTTTCATAACAATTCATAGGCTTTATCCTTTGTTATATACAATATTAACATGCAGATTATCATCCAAAATATTTCATTTTTTTTACTTTACAACGATCTTTGTATTTTAATGAATTATAGCTTTTTATTCTTTGAATCTTGGGTCTTTGACAATTATTTTGATAATAATCCAATGAACATCCACTTTTCCCAAAACCTAATAATTTTAAAATTAAAAAGTTTTCTAAGAACTGTTTGATAACCTAGCAATGAGGGTAGTCTCGGACTTCTTCGTTCCTCTCCAGTTAGAGCTCGACAAATACTCTCATTCATTGCGAGTACACTGGAAACGCGCATACCTTCTAAAGTAACACTGTTTCGGGGTTTGACCTAAACTAGGAAGGAAGAAGTTCTTGCCAGTCACAAAGTGCATTCCTTCTTCTCTTTGATGTACACACAGCTGATTGGTTTTATTCCTATGGATTTATACGCAATCTGCCATTTTACTTAGGAAAAATCTCCCTTTAATCGGTACGAAATAGATTATTTATCTTTAAAATTAAGAGTCATTGGACTATTGGTCATATGACCAGCAATAGTTGACAAGAAAATTATTTAGAAGCCTTATACATTGTGTTATACGATGTCATGTCATTTTTAAACTTCTGCATTTACTGGCGATTTTCTATTACTGCCAAGCCGTTATTTTTATATCATTTTAGCTTCACTACTATAGGTTTACAACTTCGTCTAGGAGATTTTACCGTCCTATTATCCCACATTCTTAACCCAAATATATAGTAGTTATAGGGCGTAATTCCGGCTCATACTGATGAGTCGCCAGTAAGCACGAAACGAATGTTCATGTATATTAGTTCTCCGCAACAAACAGTATTTAACTATTTGGGGATTTGTTTTAAATTAAATTAACTACAGTCATTCAGTTACCTTAAAGTTAAGGCAATCGAATAAATGATATTTGTTCATTGGTCAATTCTCGTCTACAGTCTGGGATATTATTTCACAACTATATGATAGCAAGGATAATACCCATATTGACTTTAATTGTTGTTTGAGATCGGTACGATGATAATAACTGCGATCTATGGACTACTGTACGTGTGCAAGTAGGTTGATGACCAATTTGATAGTCTCTAAATTTAACATGGATACAATGTGCTTGCCGATGATTTTAATAGACTGTAAAATTACCAATTTATTCTTCAACCAGAGTCTAATTCAAGTTATAAAAGATCCAAAAAGAGGTTCAGTATTCGTGGATCATGTGGTCTTGGGGGTAGAACTAGTTTACTGCTATAAATAAGAAATAGGAAATTACATTAATAAACTTCATTATGGGTAAATTGATATTAAAAGTTAGATAATATTTGAAACGGGGATCCAATACATATGCAAATGTGTATTAGGTGTTGCGAAATTAGTACCAAATTGATTTAAACAGGTGTGGCAGGATGGCTCAGTGGTTAGAGCACCAAATTCCGAAGCAGATGTTCCCAGGTTCGAGCTCTGTCCGCGGAAAATTCTGGCCAGTACGTGATGAGTGCACAATAAGGATGAAACCGGTCTACTGGATGAATCGCCTTTCTATACTATACAATTCTAAGTTTATACTAACATATGTATAATTTATTAATGGGTCAGGTGCTTATATCAAGATCGCAACCTTGATTTTAGTAATTGATTCAAACAGGAGAAGTACAAACCAAATTCATCATGAACGGTCGATGTAATGTCATGTCACATTCGCTTCAAAACGAATGTGCACTTAAAAACATCCGAAACTTATAATTTAAATCACAAATGCGAATGAACATATTGTGTCCCAGAATTAAGTCGGTGCTTTTTGGAAGGTTATGCTGAGTTTTTGTTGACGCCAGTATTTTTGCTAATGACAATGAAGTTTTCGTTTGTTCTGTATCTACATTTGTATGTAATGTTTGTCGATACAAAAATGGAAACGATGGAAAAATTTACGCAAATTAAGTATTAAAAGATATAATACTGTTAAAGGCAGTTTAATGAACAGCTTTAAAATATTGAGATTAGGCAAGTTCGATAACGAAACCAACTCCGTTCTATTAGAAGTCTGTAAACGATCGGAATCGATTACACTGATTAAGCTTAAGAACAATCCAAAGTTAGGGTACAGACTCCAGAAAAAGTACTGAAAGTACAAATATAAAAAGCCACTGAAGTTTTTACCTGCATCAAACGTATAATATATTGATTCTTGACTTAAAAGAGTTGTTAGGTAATTTAATGTGCAATCCCCTTCATGAAGGCATGTGACTGCGTTACACGAACGTAAATATAACCATGAACAGAAATTTGTTCTTGAGTGTTATATGCTAGTAAATTTAACGATGTAAGTCAAATCTAAAAAACCAAAGGATAATTTCGAGATATCGATTGACAATATATTTCACTTATATTATGTGTCTCTGAATGCGCTCTGCTCATTTGTGAAAAAAATTTTAATCAATGATATTATACCATCCAGTGTTTCAATAGTCATGGTATGACGGATGCCTAAAGTTGGCAGACCAATTAGTGCAAATTATTAAAGATTAATCCTTCATTCTTGAACATAATTGAACGATTATTACTAAGTCATCTTGCCTTTGTTCTTCCATTAGATTTTGATCCAAGTTCGCATGGGTTTGCAAAAGGGCGTTCGACAAATACGAATGCCGTCACCAAGTGGATTACGTAGTAGCTCTCGATGAGAAAAATATGGACACGCTAATGGTATTCATTGACAACTCGGAAACATTTTTCTCCACTTTTTTGAAGCCATGAGGAAAGCGATTAGTGAATTAGAGATACTACTTTTAAATTATTAAAATATTACTTATATAACAAGAGTTTGGTTATTCAAATTAAGAACACTCAGTCTGCCTCGTTAATAGTTACAAACGGAATTCCCAAGGTTCTCGCTTGAATCCGATATTATTTTCTCTAGTGCGGATCTGACGTGGTCTGATATTGACATCAAAGAACAGCTCTGGGTAGTTGTTCATTAGCAAAGTTTTTCTCAGGTTGCCCAGATTTTCCTCGATCTTTTGTTTAGAACAAATCTTCCTGACCCTGTTTGCTAGGTTGTTACCTAAATTCTTTTTGTGGGATTTTGGCACACTGCTGTTGTAATGAATGTATTGTCCAGTGAAAGTGGATAATGGCCATTCATTTCGCGACTATTAAGCTTCACTTTACAATCTTTCATTTATACACCTCCTGGGTTTTCATTTTATTATGTGGGTGGCAACAAATCTGACTCGATTTTACATCTATTTATTGTTTTGGCTGATTAGTAAGTGTGTATGTGTATGTGTCTTTATGTGTCTGAATATTCCTGTATATAAAGGTCTTTTTCTCTGTATCGCAAAGTGATGTCCGCGATCTCGTCATTATTGTATTCATGGACAAAGATTTAACCAACTGTTCGCATTTTTGGCTGTTACGTGTACGAATATTATATTCCCGAGTGCAATCTTTCGTTTCCTCTCGTTCCGCAATTTTATTTTGTCCATTTCGTAATGGCGCAGGTGCGAATTGCAATGTTGAATGCTCATATTATTTCAAAATTTCTGTCTCCGTATGAGCTGCTTTTTTCCCTTATATTTGCAAAACTGCAGAAAATAATCATGAAAGATCAAGTCTGCAAATTTGTTAATGATTTAATATTTATATACCCAATCGAATCAAAGAACAGTGATTTACCCAAGAGAAATATAACACTAGATATTAAGCATTTGATAAGATATTTAGTAAAGCTTGGTCTGAAGATCAACTAAAAAAACTATGTGCTAAGATATGCTAAGATGGCCGTTGGATTAAATTTAACTACATTGATTCTCATGACGCGCTACGTATCAATTTATAAATAAGTTTGTGTAAACATTTGAGTATAAGAGAATTGGTGTGCAGACAGGATATTAGGGCAGACAATAAAAAATACTTTATGAATTAAAATTAATATAAATAGATCTGTCTTGAATGACGATACCACATTTGCCACAAGTTGTTTTTTTCCTGTGCGTATGGTGTCAACCCTGAAGATGGGACTGGAAATGAAGTCCCAAAAATTCGGAAATCAAAGAGTGTAAAATCTGGTTTCAACGTCATTTTCAGACAAGCAGCTGATGGATGGCTTCAAAATGAAGCGACAAGTGCGAACCCATCAATCAAGGCCAAAAATCTGTGCATCTGGAAATGTAAAGGATTCAAGATTTTGCCGACCTACGAGTGTTATTAGTATCCCGCACAAAAAAACGGCTGTGAACATACGAAAAATATATCCGGTTGACAGTTTTCGTTCTTAATGGGAACTCTTCAGATACAACCAAGAATTTGCTGCGGACAGGCTTCGAATATGCACATGTCTTTTTCGAAGTCTATGACTTTATCCACTGCGCACTCTGCTGAACATTACACAAAATTTTCAGTTATATGCCATCTTATGGTTTTGGTTCTCTTTTACTTCAGGTGGAGCCTATGTAGCATCTCTTTAAACCTAAGGAGCCTACTAGCCACTCCCAATCTGTCAGTATAATAAAGACATCACGCTACCTGTGGAATTGGAATTACGTTCAAGATATACACTATTAAACAATTATTAGTATACTAATGACAGTGAAGTGTAGTATGTGGCACGGGTCGAGTCTAAGATTTCGATGTAAATGTGCCCGTTTCGAGCTCCGTTTGCAGGACAGTACTTGAAGAGCTCCAAATAAGAACGAAACCAGTACACTGGATAAATTTCCTTTGCTACCTTATGCAATGCTTGCATTATACTAACAAATGTTTACTTAGGGGATTTATGTTTATATCAAGCTCGTAAAAGTGATTTAAATAAAAGAATTTTATTGGATTATAGATAAAAGGATCTTCATTTATTCAAATAGTAATTTCTCTTCTAGTATAAGAATAAATATTAAAATAGCAAGTCTTAGCCGTATTAGAGACAGAAGTAAAAGAAGCCGTAATACTAGAAATATAAGTAGTAATGCTAATAGCAATGGGAGTATCACTAGAATTGGTGTAGTATTATTTGAAATATTTTTATTAGTAGTAACAATAGAAGTTTCAGTATTTAAAGAAGTGGTCGAAGCAGAAATAATAGTAGTGCAAGTAAAAGTAACATTGAAAGTAGTATTAGGAGTATTAGCAATAGTAGTGGTAGTAGAAATAATACTAGTTGCTATACTATTATTATTAGTAGTAGTAATGGTATTACTAGTAGTAGTAACAGCAGTAGAAATAATAGTATTAGTAGTAGAAGTAGTTTTATTTGTTGTTATAAAATGTGATTGTAGTATGATTAACGTTAGTGTAAGTAGCAATGTTGATATTCTGACATGTAAATTAATTATAATTAAACTTCTAAGATTTGCTAACCTTCCTATAATTTCGTTTTAGACGTGATGGCGTCAGAGTGCATTTTGCCAGTGCAAACTTGGTTCCAGCATTCCATAAACGTGTGTCGATGGACAATTTTTGAAATAGTTCTTTCGAAACAATACGGCGTTGAAGCTCAATTACAGGTATGTTAAGTGAATCAGTCATTACTTTTAGAATATTTCTAAGACATGGATAATATGGGTTTCGTTGTGTATCCGCAACAATTAGGAAATATTTTACTTTATTTACAGTAATTAAAAAATACTTACGCAGTCGGCAATTTTATCGTCTTCTTTCAATAATATGAGTTAAAATTTCCCTGTGCCATTTGAAGCATAATTTTTTAATGAAGTGCACTTCATTACAAAATACCATAAAAGGCCGATTTCATTCGCCATGACTAATTCTGTTTCAGATGTGTATTCTATGTATAAAAGAATAAAAGTCTATGTGGGGTTAATGTTGGATCACTAAAGTCCATCCCATTATAACAATAGTTAAAAACATTCCAAATATACAGCACAAAATCCCCATTCTCTAACGAATAAATTAGCTACGTTGATACAAGCACGTGCAAAATTCATCACCCTGTGTTTAGTTAATGTACAATTTTAAAAATATACACATGATTACAGAGAAGAAAGTTAATTGGTCCTGTTTTAGACATGGACTTCCTGTTAACTAGTTGGTTTATATAGGATCACGAGAATGTACTAAAGTCAGCATGAAGAAAAGGTGTAATTTTATTATCTCGTGGACATTTTTCCGATGCGGCCAAGCAATGCACGGTTCTCTTTCCCCTATTATTGGAAAAATTCTTCGATGTGTTTTGTGTGAAGTGCCCGCATCTAATGATGAGTAGCCAGCAGACAATAAACGTATACGTCCATGCGAATACTCAATTTGTTCAAACTGGAATTAAGGTTCCTTAAACAATCACTGATTTTACAGACTGTGATAACAAATATTTAAAGAAAGATTGTCAGCTTGATATAAAACACAAATCACTTTTATATAGATATATATATATATATATATATATATATATATATATATATATACAAACATTTGGCAACATAAAATAAGCATCATTTAATGTGGAATAGGCATTTCATCCAGTAAACCGGTTTTGTCCTTATTGGGAACTCTTCATGTATTGTTGCGAATTTGCCGCTGACAGGGATCAAATCTAAGCACGTTTGTTTCAGAGCCCATGACTGTAACCACTGTGCGTTAGGTTGGCTCAGAGACGCCGGCAAACTAACTAGCGAGGATCAAACCGCAAAGCATATATATATATATATATAGAAAGCTAAGTTAGATATGTGGCTCTCACCAGTAGTAGTCTAGCATACATCGTACTTAACTGGCGGTAATTTTCCTATGTTGTCGACGACTGGTTAAATAAAATGAGACTGGTGCTTACTTCAAGCTGGCAAACTTAATTTAAAGAATTGTTACCACCTCCCGCGCAATCAGTGATTGTTTGATTTTATTATCTTTTTATAAACTGCAAAAACTTAATGTTCGTGACTGCATAGAAATTGTACAGCTGACATTTCCTGTTAAGTACAATATATGTGAGACTTCAAGATGTGAGTGCCGCATATCTATATCCGTGCAATGCGATTTGTTCCTTGTTAGTCAGTTTGCCGTCGAATCTGATTATGATTATGGAAGGTCGAAACAGGTCAGTGCATGCGACTCGCGGTTGTTTTGCTATGATAAGATACAATGGGATTGGTGTTTACACCAAGCTCGTAAACTTGATTTAAAGAAAAGTCACTAAATGTTATTTGTACGAGCACTGTATTAAGCAACGTAGTCATGCATTTAATGATCGGCGTAAAAATAAATTACCACCTCTTTTTTATTTATTATCACTATAAATTATGCATAAACAACTGCTGTCTTTAAATCTCATTTTAGATTTTGCATGATTTCGTCTATTTGGCAAATTGTCTCCGGTCATTGGGCAATGAGTCTTCCTACTTCTGCATCATAGACAGTCTCTTCTCGCCCTTTATTCTCGATCAACTTGACTGGCGCCGCCTACTTGTGCAATATTTTCTTCTCACCCCACTGCAGTTCAAACAGATGTGGAAGCAGAACGATTATTTGTTGCGTGAGTGCAAGCGCACTTCGATCGCTAATCGCCATTCATCGCTTTGTTCCAATGCGCATGAACTCAATAACGTTAAAAGGAACAGTAATGAGATTGACGCGTCTTTAATACTAACAAATTCTACAATTGCTCGTGGTAATTTTCCCCTACTAGATTTCGAGCAAAACATGAAAGGTAGAAATGTCGATTGCGCAAGACCACTAAGTAATAAACGATATGGTAAATGTGACTCGCCATGTTTGCGTAGCCAAGTCAGTTCACTCAAATCAAGATTGAGCAAAGAACGTTCTTGGCAAACAAAATGTTCTAGACTTTCCGAAACAGCCGGTGATTTGCTTTTTTACACTCAATCGCGCAACTCGTCTGGCAAAATTGCAACATCAACTAAATTGCCTATAATTCCACATCCAGGCAGAACTATTAATAAGTGTATCGTCTATAATTCCGAAGGAAAACATCAACTAAGGCCAAATTACGCGTTTAAAAACAATTATTTAGATCAACTGTTGTTCAGTGATGTTGGCACAGAGAAATTCGCTCGCAAAGATTACGCTGATACAGAACCAGATCAAGAACGGACAAAAATGACAAAGGACTACGAATTGTTATGCCATCAAATGAGGTGGGTGATTACTGAGAACAATAACTGAATTATGTATTAGGTGTTGCGCACCCATTAACCAATTATTTCAAATATGATCAGAAGGATGAATAAAAGACAGCATGAAAGAAAGTTATAGTCTCGTGCACATTCGTTTCGTGCTTACTGGCGACTGATCTGTTGGAGCCGGTATTACGCCACTTACACACGATATATTTGGGTGAGGAATGTGGGAAAATAGGACGATACAGCCTCCTTTACGAATGTGTAAATTTACAGTAGTGAAGATAACTTCATATAAAGTCTTTGAAATTGCGACTTCAAAAATAACTCACTGTATATATATATATATATATATATATATATATATATATATATATATATATATATACATATATATACATATATATACCGAGTCCGTAAATGGCTATTGTGCCAGTACCCGATATCAGCATTAAGGTACCGAAATATTTCATGGTACTAACACAATAGTTACCCAGTCTGCACATGTTACTAACACGATGGATTTCAATGTTTGCTAAAGTTCACTATTTCTGAACAGCTTTTACTTCAGTAAATCCATACACTCAGAACTTGAACTAATTTGTTACTAGGTGCGCAACATCTAATACGTAATTTCTGCATTGTCTGTTGATCAATAAACCCTTCTAATGCTTCATCAAGTAAATTCTGCTTAACTACAATTATTTTCAGCAGACATTTTGTAAATAAACAATTTAAAGTTAAAGAGTTATTTCCATTCTTGGACAAAAAGGTAACTTCATACATGATTGCGTTCTATGTGTTTAAATCCTGCATACCGTTCTCGGTTCGTTTTATAATAATTTGGCAATGTCTGGAAACACGTTTATGTAAACCCCTTCAAGCTGGTTGGAAATTATACTTCAGACAAAATCCACTATTCATTCTTGCGCGATGAATTTAACGCGGAATGTTAAGCTTCAGGTAAACAGCCAAAAGCATTGATTTATATAATTAAACGAACATTGGTTGCGCAGGTGATAATAATTATTCAAATCAAGATTTTAATCTTGATATAAGCACTAGTCCCATTATATATAAATACATTTGTCAATATAAACTAAGTATCGTATAATGTAGGAGAGACAATTCATCCATAGACCGGTTTCGTTCTAATTGTGAACTCATCACGTACTGTTCAAAACTTGCTGCGAACATTGTATACTGGCAAGTGTTTGCTTACAACTGGACTACTGTTTATATTAAAAGCATTAATTTTTTATTCTATTCTATTCTGCGCTAATTTCACATTCAATTGTAAATCCGTTTTCATCAGTCCATCAATCATAATTAATTATGTAAAATATGCACAAATTGAAGCCTCCTTATTTAGTGATTATATCTGAGCCATTAGACACTTAGAAACTGGTATTTGTTTACTAATATTCTATCTGGCCATCGAGGTTATCCGTTGGATGGATGGTTTACCCAAAAACTGAGTGTCAATTCCAAACAAAATTGACGAGTCCACAAGGATCCATCATGTTTTTATGTTAGATGCACTCGATTTTGTCTACAATAACGAAACATTCCATTCATTGCCTATATAAATTTGGCTAAAGGTTTCTACATTCGTAAATGATAAGCTGCTTCTCCATATGTTATTGCTTAAATGCATGGTGATTAAATGTTGATTTGAACAGGAAGTGGTCTTTCCTTATAGCAAACCTTTGAATTTTGGTTAGAGCATTCCGAGGTGTTTGGGACTCCTCAATTTGATGTGTTCCAATAGTACGTACGTGAAGGGAATTACCTTGAATTTTCCCAATAGCCCAATAATGTAATACATTATTTAGAAACGACTTGATGGATTGCAGCATTATAATGCTGGTCTTCATAGGCATTCTGCGCATACACAGTCCAACAATAGAATTCATTCCACATTTTTATAATAGACAGTCAATTTGCAGCTTTAAATTGTTGTTTTTATTTTAAATATGCATTAAATTTTTGTTTTTTTAAAATAACAGTCACCTTCATGAAATTGTTGATAGCGTCCGCATTCTTCAACAAATCCAGTACACACTAGATCCGATTTCGTCTCCAGCGGAAACCAATAGACCACCTCAGGCTACCGTAATGACAGACTTGGCACTACCTGCTCATATGAAGTATATGAATTATTCAACTATATCCAACAAGTCACTTTATTTACATCTAAAGTATCTGACACGCAGGCTGCAGAAACGCATATGCAAACTTGCAAAGCAGCAAATTGACGTGTCCGGTTGCAGTAAAGTGACGCATTCAAGTCGATCTTTAACGCAGACGATTACCAAAATTGATGCACGTAGTGTGTTAATTTCCCAGTTAGAACGATCTACTAAACCGGCTGAATTCACGGCTGCTGACTTGTCATTGTTGTACAGTAGCCAAGTGTCCAGCGAGCCGTTCGATAGTGAGCATGTAACCAAGAGCAAACTTAAAGTCTACAGAGAAATGCTGTCAAAGGACACGCTCAAAAACTGGCATTTTAAGTTCAATCGAAATGAGAATCATTCGCCGGACATCCGAACGAAAGTGAATTTCGAAATGCCCACAAGAACACATTATTCAAACGCATGTGTGAGTTCTGCGTCGAATCACAATACTTTGAATAGACTGATAATGGAAGACTCTGATATGTACAGCCAAGCCACTGCTAGCGCCAAAGACTTCAATGAAAACTGTAAAAACAGTACTGATGTAGGATATTCTAGTGAAATCGGAAATCGAATATGTGATTTTGAGGGAGGTGGTACTGATTATGATGCTAGCGATAGCTATTCAAGTGATGTTCCCTTGCCAGTACGTTGTGTTGGAATTGCCCAAAATCAGTCTGGCGGTACACCAAGAAAAACAACTGTAAATAGTGAAGATGTTAAGCATTCCGTGAATCAAAGAGCTTACCTTTCCAGTGGTCTGTACAACATATCAGCCAAGAGAGGTGAGCTTAAAAACGGAAGAAGTCTTATGTCTGGTCACTGTGGACAAGCTTCCAAGTTAGTTCGCTCCGACGTACATGGGGAATCACAAAAGACGCATACAAACTTAACGACTCTTCGTGAGAGTGGAAACTTGAAGTTTAGCAAACAAAATGGAAAAGCGTCGGGAATCCTTCAGGTTGCTAGTATGCGTTGTAGCCCAAAAACATCGATTAATAGCAATATTGAAAACAGTACAACTTATGCAATGAAAGATAATTTATTGACCGTCAGAGGTAATAGTTTTAATGTACAACAAAGTAATGCTGCTAGTATTCATTCACTTGTTTATTCGAATAAACAACAAATTAATGAGTCTGCAACGACCAGTCTAGTGAAAGGAACGTCCTCTGGATTAGCGTCCAGAGCATCAGAATTAAGTGAGACAAAATCAAACAGATGCGAAGGTCCAGATTCGTGTAAAATCGATAGAAACGAGTCAAACAGTTTAGCTTCTAATTCTGAAACTATATCGCAGAATTCAGGCAGCAGTCTACTGGCTAAGCTAATGCGAGCATATACCGCTTTTCAGTAGTCAAAATAACGTATTCGATTATGTTTATTTGTGTTATTTAATTTTTGTTCTCCAATGTCATCAAAAAACGACTGTCTAATTCATTCGCTCTCCATTTCTCCTATCCGTCCTCTTTTACCTTCTGCTTACTTTGCTCTTTGTTGATAGAAACTTTTTTATTTACCTTTCTAATTTTTTGGCCATGTGAATGAACAATGAATTTTTGAATTCAAGTAGCAATCTAGAATTAAGTTATCATTGTTTATGTTGTCGGTTATGATCTTTTTATAGTCTAGTGTGTGAGCTTGAGATAAGCACCACACTCATATTGTCTAACCAGTCGCCTAACAACACAACTACCATCAGTCACAAGTACTGACGCGTTTCGACCTTCCGTAATCATCATCATCATCATCATCATCATCATCATCATCATAATCAGAAAAATACCGCAAAATGAATAACTGAGAACCAATCGCAATGCATGTACACGGTATGTGGAATAAGACATGCATTTAAAACCACAAGATTTCTCGTATACGCTCCACTTGACGATTTGACCCTCGGAAATCATTTTTATGTCCGGCTATGATGATGATAGTGGAAATTCGAAATGCGTCAGTATCTATTACTGGCGAAAATCATATTGAATTTTTTTAGTTAAAAACATATCCTACTTTATTTTCCATCAGATCAATTGTTAAACCACCAGGTAGATCTTTTGAATCGTAATTTTATTGCAGAAGTTCCCTTTATATTTTTAATGATTATAATTGAATTTACCTTGCCAAATTTATTTAAAGTTTCAGTTAGTTACAATATCAAATTCATTGAATTGGGAACAAATTTAATCTCTTTCCAGTCTTCTGTGGGCAATTTCTTTATTCATTAATTTTTCTTAAGATAGTAAAATATTGTTCGTCGGACTGTTTGAGGAGTGTCAGAAATTGCGTAGATGTCTTGTTTCAAATTTTATTTGCAAAAGTTCTTTCTAAGAGTCCATTTGCGCACTATTTCATATTTCATTTGATATGGATGCCATCGTCGCTGTGTTAGGTGTGACATATGTTAGTTTGCATATGAGCAGTAGAACATACTGAAGTTAGCATGAAGCAAATTTGTTATTCCATTGGTACGTGGTTCGGATTTACAGATTGCCCATATGCAGGAGACAGAAATACACCACAAACCTATTATCTAATTGACCGTGTAATGAAAAAAATTTGGATAATGCGATTTCCTATGAATACTAGTCCTACATACATGAATTCCTTCACATCCAGACATCAAAACTTGCATGCAATATTGTGCAGATGTAAAAAGAACTGCCAACGTCATTCACTTGATAACCAAATAGATGACGCTATAAAGATTATCGGGCAATTTTGAAGATAAATGTCGGTCGATGCCAAAGTTTAAGGTTTTTGTTAAATTAGCTGGTGTTCAGAATGGTAATTATTTTTTCTTTATGTGACATTCATTCTAAACTTGCAAACGATGCAGCGGGTTCCATTTGGAATGTCATTAAATATAACGCATAAGAAATTTATTATGTGATGTCTCAATTTTAATGACTAGATCTCAAGTTGACTATTATATTGCCTTGCTACTCATGCATTTATGGATCTCATTGAACATCTATCAACCTGTTTTGCATTCAATAATCAAATACAGAGTTGTATTAGAGAGTAGATTTGGCTTCTAATAATGTGTAGCCAGTAAGTACGTAATGCATTCCCATGAGGGACTATGCGTTCTGCTCGTGCTGAATTTGGTATGTCCTCCTATTTCTATATGAACTGACTTAATATTAGGCATGCCACATCTGATGCATGTATTTGTATATAGGCAATACAATTAAACAATAACTGATTGCGTGGGTGGTGGTAACAATTTTTAAATCAAGTTTGCGAGCTTGAAGTAAACACCAATCCAAATTTTATTTAACCAGCCGTCGAACAACATCGCAAAACTATATCCAGTCGCATTCCGACATTTCCAATCAAGTACAAAGTATGCGAGACTATTAGAGATGAGAGCCACATATTTAATTTTTCTTTCCATATATATGCAAATCGGATTGATCCTCGCTAGTCAATTTGTCGTCGTACTCTGATGATGATCATGGAAGGTCGAAACGCGTCAGTGCGTGCGACTGGCGGTAGTTTTGTTATGTTGTTCCACGACTGGTTAAAATAATTGGATTATGTGTTTACTTCAAGCACGCAAACATGACTTAAAGAATTGTTATCACCACCCACGCAATCAATTATTATTTAATTTTATAGTATATATATATATATATATATATATATATATATATATATATATATATATATGCGCGTGGCAAAAGTTACAAACAGCTAAAGTTCGTGGCTGCATAGAAATTCTTCAGCCGACATTTCCACTCACGTGCAATGTATGTAAGGCAACTAGATGCGAGAGCGGCATATCTAATTTTGCTTTCCATATATATGCAATGCAGTGTGATCCTCGCTAGTCAGTTTGCCGTCGTACTCTGATGATGATCATGGAAGGTCGAAACGCGTCAGTGTGTGCGACTGTCGGTAGTTTTTCTATGTTGTTCGACAACTAGTTAAATTTGTATATGTTTGTTCACCGTCGTCAAAAGCGTGTAAATATTGTGTACATACGATCTTTATTTAATCAAATCGCTGTGGAAGACTGCATTGTTTCAGGCTTTGTAAAACACAGACGAGTCACTTTAAATTTTTTAAAAGCTTGTGTTTAATCATTCTCGAGATCATTGGTTAATTAAGCGTTAGATTGCAGGTTTCAGGCAGACCTCAGAAAGATATCCATTTTAGGCAAAAGAATACACCATCTTTGAAACATCAAAGCACGCTTCGTCAGATCATACCTGTCTACCAATCTACTCTTAATAATTTCTATTTCAAATACAAATTCGATTACATCGCTCAGTTCTATATAAAGTGCCTAAAAGTCTATTTTTCCTGTTAAACAGACATTTTTATTTATTTATTCATTCATTTTAAGCAATCAATATTTTGGCGTTTTAACAAATATTTCGAAAACTATGGTCAGATTTTATGTATGAATTTCAAATGTAATTTCGCAAAAGAAATGTATATATTTTATTCATTCGCAATTTCCAAGAAAACACTACATAACAATTTTCATTTTCTTAAGCTCTTAACCTTTGTATTTAGAAAAATGTGTTACAAGTTTGAAAATTTTAACAGAATATTTTTCATTCAAAAACTGTGGCAGTATTTGTTAAGGCGAAATATGTTATTATTCTAAAGCTATTAAGAGCACATTGAGCTAACCGTTATCTTAACTATTCTTATCAAGTTTACGGATTTTAGATAAATATCAATCTCATTTTTTAATCGAATCAGCCGCACAATGCATTAAAATTACTGTCAGTTGCATTTACTGAGCACGAGGTAACATCGCTCTAAGAGGGAAAATTCAGGAATAATATATCTAAAAAGCTTTTAACGACTAAGTTGTAGTACCCAAAAATTGTAGTTATAAATATTCAGTATACCACATATATTACGGATGCTCAATATACGTACATTTGTAAACGATATCTTTTCATTTACCGCTTTCGCAATTTTTAAATAAGCTGTCTCATTACGCAAAGCTGCGATGCTCGGCTTGTTAGAAATATCATTTAGATTATTTTATTTAAATTGAGATAAACGGAATTACGATATTTAGTGTTCCCATTATAATGATTGTTTTCGTAATAACTGGGTAGAGGCAACTTTTAGTCATCGATGTATGTCTGTCCAAACAAAACCACCGCTTCTAGTCAGAGTTTCGTGCATAATATTTTTAATTTGCTGTAATCAGTCAAGTCGTTACTTAATAAGTTATAATAAGAACATTATGAACAAGAACATAATCTAAATTCAATATAAATGTTATTAAAATAAAGAAACATTGTTCTTATGTTGCTATTTGATATAAACACCTCTCCCATTATTTACATACAATTTTCAGTGTAAACCACGCATTGTGTAATGTAGAAAAGGCAATTCATCCAGTAAACTGGTTTCGTCCTTATTAGGAACTCATCACATACGGTTCACGGCAAATACTGGATGATACATGATGAGTTCCCAATAAGGACAAAACATTTCTTCTGGATGAATTGCCTTTTCTACATTATACAATGCTCTTCAAACTGACAAATATATGCACATAATGAGATAGGTGTTTATATCAGGATCGCAACCTTGATTTAAATAAATGATATCACCGCTCGCGCAATTAATGTTCACTTAATTGTTTGTAATGAACACCACAAAACAAGAAAAATATTTTCACACACAGACATGCAAGCAATCACGCATTCACATTTGTGCAGAATCAAATTTATGCGTAAAACTCATAACATGTACATGTCTAGGCTTACTGCACTTATAAAGTGTAAAACGTGAAATTAAAAGGAAATCTATGGTCAAATCAAATACAGGAAGCTGTACTCAAAATGAAATTAGATACCCGAAAAATGGGACATCAATAACATACTGAAAAGCGAATATATACATCAGGATATTCAGAATTCAATAGCATTAGAGTTTATACAATTATATAATCGTATCATGCATCCAATCCGCAGTCTGTGCGTTAAACGGTGGTTTTAATCAAATTGCATGGTGGCTAATATTCCAAATTTGGAACTACTTTTCAAAGTAAATTATAGATTACAAATTGTATTCCTACATCAAATTGTCTTTTAATAAAAGGGCATTTTATGCTTTCTCCATATTTATCCTAAACACTATTTCTTATCCAGTACTGACGTTAAAATATTAATAACTAAATTCTGTTCCTTCAAAAAGTGACACATTTTGTATGCTAAATGTTCATAGTTTACTTTTCAAGTTTTATGAATAACAACTGGCGGTTTTGCCTACTTTCATAAATTTGAAGATCAATATGTAAGCATGCATGGTTAAGAATTAATGAATGTTTAGACGAACAGAGTGGGTTTAATTGTTCCTTTGCTATTTAAATAAATATAAAACTTCACACTGAAATTAAACGATCAATGATTGCGCGTATGTAGGTAAAGATTGTTTAAATCAAATTTGCGAGCTTGAAGTAAACACCAATCCTATTGTTCGACGATTGGTTAAATACAATGGGATTGGTGCATGCTAAAATGACAGAATTTAACATCTTTTTCAGCCAAATAGAACTTTATCTAGAAAATAGTTGGAAATCGTAGACTAAAGTAGTTCACTGAAACTGTCAGTGACGTAGATTTGCTAAGTATTTTTAAGAAAGATACACGACTATTTAAACAATAGATTATTTGAATCAAGTTTGTAACCATGATATTAACACCAGCCCCATTATGTTCATACATTTGGCAGTATAAACTAAACCATGTATAATGAAGAAAAGGTAATTCATCCAGTAAACCAGGGTAGTTCTTATTCATAACTCTTCACATACTATCCAGAATTTTCCTCTGAAAGGGACCAAACCTAGGCACATCTGCTTCTGAATCTGTTGCTCTAACCACTAAGTCAACCTGCGGCTGGATGTATTGGTAAATGTATGCACAAATTGGGCCAGGTGTTTATATCAAGATCGCAACCTTGATTAAAATAAATGTTATCACCACTCGTGCAACCAATCTGCGTTTAATTTAACAACAGATTATAAAGCTTCTATCATTAAAATTAATTAAAATGGATATTTGAGGCAGACCATGAACATTTTATGTAGAACCTGATAGATTTGAAAATAAACATATCTATATGCTTATACCCTATCTTTTTGCCAATTCTTAATAATGCATCGAAATTTTCTTCTATGTGTAAAATGATCCAGTAGATTGGTAATTCTTCCGCCAACATGTTCAATAGCTATGCAAGTTATACGAATTTTGGATCGCTGATCTTTCAAGTTATGATAAGCTGGCTAAAACACTACAAACCAAAGACGTTTTTGGAGCTCCATTAATTTAAACATTTTTAACATTTCGGTGCTTATTTCCTTCGACCTCCATCTGGCCCAGTATTACTGAAGACAGAAACGAACTGTAATATATAAAAACCGTTATAAAGATGCTTGAATAGTCAAATTTATATTACTTTAAAAATATTTATTTAAATCATTGTTAATGATGTGTCTGTTAAAATAGAAATTAATTTAGATAGTCATGATACCCTTTAGACACACACATACACACGCATATATATATATATATATATATATATATATATATATATATATATATATACGTTAGTGTGTGTGTATGAATAGATGAGTTTATCGACTCCGAACCAAATGTCTGTGGTTCAAAACCTGGCTTTGGAAATTCTTGCATTTACTTGAAGAGTTTCAATGCGCACGAGACCCATATAATTGATTAATGATATCTTCCATCATCTCCGACGAAAAACTGTTGCTTCGTAAACGCTTTACACCTTTTAACTATTGTTCTCATTTACGACCATCTTAACTGAACATGGAAAATGTCATTGACCTACCACATTTTACCAATATATTTTTTCATTGAGGTGTTCAAAATTTGCATGAGATGATTTCGGTGAAAAAAAGAGTTAAGACACTCGCCGTCTACACATTTTTCATCCTTGTAAAACAAATTTATCTGATTTACCCTTCCTAAAAATTAAGTCTTTAAGATGCTCTACATCCATTGATTGATTCAAATTTGTTCTTTGTTTGAGGTTTTGGATAATAGCTATCCTCGTCTTCGATTGTTCGTGCATGGCTCCGAGTGCCTACTGAGAAATCACTGTTAATTAGTTGGCATCGTACTCTGATGATGACTCTGGAAGATCGAAACGCGCCAATCCGTGAACCGGACAGTTATTTTGAAACTGACAACATGAAAAAACGGGGCGAATTTTAATTTATTAAAGTTCAAAAGTTGACTCAATTTATAAGTGGTCTTTTGCGATCTAAATCATTTTCACCTGTGATTTTCCTCTATGAAGAATTTCAATGACCTTCCTTAGACGCGTTTTGTGTATGATTGCATTTATCTCAACCAATTCAAAGAAAAGTTGAACTTTGAGCAATAATATCAAAACATTTATCAATAAAACGAAGTATTTATTTTATAAAAGCCGCTTACATTTGTACAGATGCTTCACAGTTAAGTTGTGGTTTGTAGATAATAACATATTTATATAACGATAATAATATAAATATTAATAATTATTATAATAACAATATATAATTAACAATCGAAACAATAACGAATAAAAGAACAAGTTTATTAATATGAATAAGGTTTAAATTACGAATAAGCGGTAAAAAGAACGACCACGAAGAAACGAAACATTTAATGCCTCTAATTAATATTATATTGATAGCATTTCACTTTATTATTGATAAGTTTCGAAAGGTTCTCCAATTTAAACATGGTTAGAAGTTAACGAATACATATACCAAATACATAAATATTTTATGTGTATGCATGTTTTTATGTGAGAGAGAGAGAGCTAGGATAAACAAGTGTATGTGTACCTTTAACAATTTCTGTACACATTTGAATCGATTCTGGATATAAATAAGGGCTCAATATGATACAACTAAGTATTTTTGGTGCAAGCGACTAACTGAAACTGTAAATAGTGACAGTGAAATATGTACGTGAGGGTGTGTGTGTGTGTATACGTGTTCAAAGACCGAAAATCACGTTATGTACACATCCAGGAACCTGGGTAAAATACGTAATATCGACACGAAACAATAATTCGTACGTTATTCTATACATGTTATATTTGAGTTGTGCAAAACGAATGTCTTTTGACAATCCAACGCCTAGATTGGCTTTATGCAATTCTGAATCAAAGAGCGCTGCGGGCGTAGAGTTCCTATCAATCCCTCCGTGATTTCGGGAGATTTTCGTTGTGAAGGCAATGTAAGTATATAAACTTCTGATATTAATGAATTTTGCGCAGAGTAACAGAATACAGGTTGTGCTAATATAGCTTTCTAACACCTCCTTTCGTGGGTGTACTCTCGTCAATAAAATTTAATTTACTTACCAGACAAGTAAAACGACAGATCGTGAAAGACCAACCAGGTAACAGAAGTATACTACGAAAAATTTTACGTGTCACTTATTTGCCTATCCTTACATGCGTGAATCTTGCCAATTCTGCAGCATCATCTTTCCGGACTTGACCGAGTTACAAGTGGGCAACAACTTTATAACTTAGTGTGTTTTTGAAATCGTAGCTAAAAGCCAAACCTTTGTGTAACTTAATTCTTTTCATGTTGCGTTTAACGTACAAGCAAATGAAACGTGTGATTTTTATGGTCACAGTATAACAATAAAGAGAAAAAATAATCATTTTTTCTCTATAAATATTGATTTCCGACTTTTACATGATTAGCATAAATCGTATGTAACCTATATGAAAAAATACAACAAAAAGTTTAAAGAGAAAATGTATTGTACAAAAGTATAAAAATGAGCCGAAATGTTATAACTGAACCTGAAATGAAATACGAATGGAAAATCTTCTTTATTAGTAATTGTAAATCATTTGTCCAAAATACTGTGCACAATTCAGGAAATAAAAGAAAGTCAGGCACAAATAATTTTGAGTTAATTTCTCCTAACGAAGTGCCTACGTATAATTTATTAAAACGAGATCTGAAAAAATCATCTAACTGCATATTGACACGGTATCTTAATTCGAATCTTTCTTATTTAAACGCAATATTCGTACTAAAGCATGTGGCAGCAATTAACGAATCATTTTTATGTTTAACTAGTGTGTTTGCAAAAAATAAAGGAACAAAAATTTTCATCAGACTGAACTGGAAAGATAAATTTTTGGACTAGAGTTATGATTTGATTTAATCGAAGGAAAATATTATTTCTGAACTGTTTATAATCATGTACACACTCATATATATATATATATATATATATATATATATATATATATATATATATATATATATATATATATATATAAGAGTAGTTTATGAGTAATTAGGTAATAATGTAATATTAATTAAGGGGGAAAATAGTAAAACACGTCTGTACTAAAGACTATGACCATAGTTTTAAGATAAATTCTTCACTATTTCCAATGTAACGATCCGTATTAACATTATTTATGTGCAACTTCTATAAGAGTGAATGTGTTTTTTACTGTTAGCAAATCATCACATAGTATCTCCGCTTCTGTTCTGGATCGTGATTCTATGTGAATATTCTTAAACAAGGTAATAAGAAGTAAATTCATGACATATACAATATTTTCACAAATATCGAAAAACCAAAAAGTGAACAGTTGAAAAACATTCATACAAAGATTTAAAGATTGAATGAGTTTATTCTCGTGCATAATTAAGAATAATAAATATCACTAAATGCTTGGGAAATTTAAAATAGCTGCCATTTTGCATTCTATGTATTCCCGTTATGGTAAATGCATTAAAAACTTGCAATATATGCATTTACTCCATATATAAATCTATAACAGTAGTGATCATAAAAAGGCGAAATACACGCGGACGTTTGTAAAGGAATTCTACTTACTACTCTAAGTAGCGCTTACAACACAGTGGATTTTCTCTATGTAATTCACAATTCACCTGAAACAAATTTGTCACAGCTATTTACACATAGGGCCAATAATAAATGGTAACCTTCAAATAATACCACAGCTGATAAACTTTTCATCTTTTTCATTCACTAGTTGTATTTCCCAGTTTGCCTTGGCCCACGAAAAGGGTTAAACGATAAATTTACTACTTATCAAAAACATTTCCATTCCATTATGTAAATGGATTGCTCTGCAAGTAACGCAACGCCTCTGTCAACAAATTAACTATCGTCAAAGATGCCCAAATAGTGATATTTTTTAATTCCATGTCGCAATTCTTCCTTTGTTTGGACGGATGATAAAAAATCACAACTTTTAACTATAAAATAACAGTTTATCTATCAACAAATACTTGCTCATTTAGAATATTTTGTTAAAAAATAAAATTTTTCTTGTGTCCCCCTCCATACTAAATCTATTGACGTATACTTAATTATCTGGAAACAGCTGCGGCATACTGCAAACTACAAGATTACTGTCGTTAAATAGATCAACCGTATCTGTCGTATTCTTGTAAGCAAGTCTATTAATCGATGTGTCTGTCGATTGCTGTAGATGCTGAAAATGTTCCGGTCGTGTGGCAATGGTTTGTGAGAGGTAATCTTCGGTTGAATTGTAATGTGGTTCTACAATGGCAAGAGACGAACTTGACGCACCAGTATTGAACAATTCGTCTGTTTCATTGTTCAAACCAGGTCTTATATACGAACTGCTCTGAGCATATGATCTATCCGGTAAATTGAGACCAGTTCCGGCCTCATGAATTGTTCTTCCTGAAATTTCTACCGCATAGCTATTATTAACCGTATCGTTTCGAATATGACTATGAAAAGTAAAGGGCGTTGAAGACATAGTACTGGATATTTGCGGCATATTTGCAAACCGATGCAGCATTTGATTGTACTCGTGTTGATCAGATAAAGCTGGCTGCAGAAATGAAAATTGTTGATTCTCAACCTGATTATGCATTAAATTCTGATGTAGACACTCTTCAGCATCAGCTTCCATAATAGGCAGTCCATCAGAACAGCGCTCGCCAACTGCCATAAATTTCAACTGAGCTGAATAGGAGTTATCCTCAGTAGCGTCTTTATTTTGTCCGGAAGCAAGATTTCTTGATTCGATTGTTTCATGATTTCGAAGATCCCCTGAAGGTTTATTGGCGATATTATCATCGTCATTAAGAATTGCTCTGTCATAATCATTTGTGATTAATCTAGAAGGGTCGTTTGTATTAGTTGGTGTTGTAGAAGTAATTGTAGATTTTGAATAAGTAGAAGTCAAGCAACCTGTGTAGACAGACGATGACAGCTGGTCAAATGTATAGGAACAACTGTTTACCGGACACATTCCGCTTTGGTCATTAACCAGCCCGGTGGTTGCACGAGTGGTGCTGAACATATTGTCTGCAACAGCTTCGATAGTGTCATTGTTATTGTAAGGAGTGATATTAGTGGTATTATTAGTACCAACGCTCATGGATGATGCGCCTTGCATGACAGCGTTAGTAGATGCATTTTCTAGACTATAGCTCTTATCACCACTTGAAGTAGTAAGAATTATCTCTGATAATGGTCTTTGTTGCTTAAAACTGCAAGAAATTGCCGACTGATCAGAACTAATGCCTTCTTTATTCAATGCAACGGAATCACCTTTGAGAGTATCAATCAAGACCTGATTAGCCTCATTTTCCAAATTCACGGACACGCTGGAAGATGGAACATTCGTTTTTGCCATTGTTTGAAAAGTTCCATCACACGCTGCGTCAGTCAGTACTGAAGTCCATAGATGGACTTGAGAGTGAAGACGATGCGACAATGGCGTAGCTTCAGTTAATCCTGCCGACGCGGTATAGTTTCTATCGATATTTCGTCTTTTACCATGACAACGATCAGATCTAGCCTGTCCTCCAATAATATGGTTGTTCTGCGCTCCACTATTTGAATAAATTGGCCCAATGTTATCGCTGGCGACCAATGAATTACTATTTGGTGTGGAATTGTTTGTATGAGCGAAATGTACATTTTGAAAATGAGAATCTGTAATACGACGACTAGAATTCGGCGCGTTCGTCAATTTGCAATCACTCTCTAATGGCTTAGCAATTTTCGAGGAATGACCACGGGCTTTCATGTTATTGGTATCTCTGAACATACTATAATCTGCATCATTGTCAACGAGATGAGAGGAAATATGTAGCTGATCCTGTAGGAGTTCATTTCTACCGTTGTTTATCGTTGGGTTGCGATGTGAACCGTGATCATGCGAATGATAATGATGAGAAGAAATTGGATAATGCACATCATCTCTTACAGAATCAGATTGCCGCGGGTGACATAAATCGGACTGGCCCTCTTGAGCAACAATCAAACCACTAACCGCGTAGGAGTTGTCAAATTGATTTTCAACTTGATTGGGTAGCAACTGATTGATACTAAAATGGTCAGAAACCAATACACCATCTTGATAGTTCGAAGTACTTTCAGGTGCCAGAGAAGTTGTTAAAACGTTCACAGCTTCCGAAGCACAACTGTGCAACTGAACTGGAGATGGATTTCGAGCTCTAATTTGATTAGTGTATTCTGAGAATCCAGCAGTATTCTGGACATTAGATTGGTGATTTAATAGCACTGACACACTGACGGGTGTGTCGCTGACTGGAATAAGGTCTGTCATGGCAGAAGTGTCATTTTGGCGTTTACAACCTAAAAATGAAAAGGCAACATTTGAAAAATACTTATGAAAATTAATAATTTCAAACAATAGCACGACGAAAAACATAGTTAATGAAACACAACGTTTACTAGGAGAGTATTGTGGTCACCCAGGCACGGCCTGTCTGAGTATAGAAAAGTACACTAAACCCACATACACTCACCTAAGTGGCCATCATCTTTAGTTTTTTAAATGTTAATATTAATATAATGCACAACTATAAAAATAAATTTATTTTTTGCAGATACTAAGCAATGAATAAAATAGCACAGCCCGAGGCATAGGTCAAAAACTGTATTGCTCAGAACAAAATGGTCGTGAACTTCATCCGTACTTGTTGCTATCCTGACAAATACGAGGAGTTAACATCGCTTATTAAATATACTTTATAAGTTTGTATGCTTTGCTTAAACTAAATAAACTTTTAAATTTTGATATATATATATATATATATATATATATATATATATATATATATATATATATGTATGTATGTATGTATGTATGTATGTATGTATGTATGTATGTATGTATGTATGTATGTATGTATGTATGTATGTATGTATGTATGTATGTATGTATGTATGTATGTATGTATGTATGTATGTATGTATGTATGTATGTATGTATGTATGTATGTATGTATGTATGTATGTATGTATGTATGTATGTATGTATGTATGTATGTATGTATGTATGTATGTAAGTATGTATGTATGTATGTATGTATGTATGTATGTATGTATGTATGTATGTATGTACTGTATGTATGTATGTATGCATGTATGTATGTATGTATGTATGTATGTATGTATGTACGTATGTATGTATGTATGTATGTATGTATGTATGTATGTATGTATGTATGTATGTATGTATGTATGTATGTATGTATGTATGTATGTATGTATGCATGTATGTATGTATGTATGTATGTATGTATGTATGTATGTATGCATGTATGTATGTATGTATATATGTATGTATGTATGTATGTATTTATGTATATATGTATGTGTGTATGTATGTATGTATTTATTTATTTATTTATTTATGTGTATATGTGTGTGTGACTTAGATATACTATGGATTTGTTAAATATATGTAAGCCTTCTACCTATTTCATGTTTATGAAGTTACTTAGAGTTAAATTAGAGTTCCCATAGAACACACACTGTCGACTCCGATAGCAAACATTTTCGTCCATTACTTAGATAAAACCTTTCAGATAACCTACAGCTAAAGTGCAAACTATGTACACGATTCCTAAATTACCATTTTGTCAATTAGAGTCGTCGTGAGAATGAGATGATTAATTACATAAAATTAGCTAACCAGTCGAGCGAACTACAATTTACGATTGAAAAGGAATTACCATTCCCGGAAGTTAAATTAATAAGAAATAATAAAAAATAGAAAAGGTTGTTTATCGAAAAGAATCTTATTCAGGTATCCTTTTTAATTTAAAGTCAAACCATCCATACGGGATGAAAATTTGTATTTCTCAAAACCAACGACAATTAGATGACTTAAAATAGCAAACATAAAACCTAGGGAGATGTAATTGAGTAGACTACGAGTGATATTCCGAAATATGGGGTACCCTTTTAAGTTAATAGAAACAACGGTTATGAATACCGTAAGTTAATTTAATAATATGTTGAAGTGCATTAAACTTGATGGAACGGTAGAGGATCGGAAAATCATGATAATACCGGACTCTAAACTAAGCAGGAAGATAAAATTGGTAGAATCAAAATACTATATAAAATACATGTACAACACTTTTCGGGGTTTCTTCTTCTTTCGACAGCTCATTACACAATATAAAGACCATACATGCAATGAATTACTAGGTAAAATCGCTCTAAACTTAGATCAAGAACGAAGTTATTAAACATACAACAGAATTATTAATTGCACGGGTGGTGATAACAATAATTTAAATCAGGCTTGCGAGCTTGATATAAACGACAATCCCAATATATCTTAATTTGTCAGTATAAACTAAACATTATATAAGGTAGTAAATACAACTCATTTAATAGACCAGTTTTGTCCTCATTGTGAATGCTTCAAGTACAATCCAGAATTTTTCAGCATGAACTGCCTTTGCTACATTATGCAATGCTGAACTTATACTAACAAATGTATCTATAACGGGATTAGTGTTTATATAATGATCGAACCCTTGATTTAAATAATTAAACAAACTAACCATTTCAAAGAAAAGAATAATTGAAAACGCAGAAAATTTTCCGAAGAAATTATAACTTCAGAAAAGTTTAAATTTTTTTAGTAATTTCACCAAAGTGTGCTACTATTAGTAGCAGTATAACAATATTTAAAATTTGCGAAAATCCCTGTTCCAAAATTAATGTCAGCTGTTATACCGAAAAAATTAGCCCGAGAGTAAAATATTCTCACAACTAACGGAATTTTCTAAGATGATTACGTTCGTGATTGCTTATAATTTGTATAGCTGGGATTCAAATCAACCACGGAATGTGCAAATATTAGGAGAGAGCCGCAACTCTGTTCATTAATATACTCATTAGAATGAATCATGCCTGGATCTCAATCAATCAGTGTACCTTCGTAATCTGTTAGTTTTCAAGGGTGGTCGGAAACGTCGGTAAATATAACTCATGCTAGTCTAACTATAATGCAAGGTCGTTATAATAAATCATTGGGTTGGAAAATGTTTTTCGCAACGTTGAATTGAATTATTACATGATCCTTGTTATACGAAACAAGGGTTTTACATCAACCGTCTATATTTTCGTTGATTATATTTTGGAGCCGCTTTCTAGACACCGTCGTCAACAATTATCTTATATAGCCTCAACAAATTAGATATTTAATAAGGAAAGTCATGTCTTTCGTTTCAACGGCTTTATTTATATTTACTGGTTGATTTTATAACAATAACTGACTTTTCACTAAATAGTTGTCAGTGAAGTATTTGCGCGTGCGTGTGTCTTAAACAGTTAAACATTCATATATATATATAGACAATATAATTAAATAAAGATAGATTGCACGGTGGTGGTAGCAATTCTTTAAATCAAGTTTGCGAGCTCGAAGTGAACACCAATGCCATTGTATTTAACCAGTCGTCGAACAACAACAAAACTGGCGGTAGTTTTGTTGTTGTTCGACGACTGGTTAAATACAATGGGATTGGAGTTTACTTCAAGCTCGCAAACTTGATTTAAATAAATGTTAAACATCCAGTTTAATATAATTACCTCCACGTGTACACTCATCTTGGTATAGTTACACAGATCTCGTATAAATGTTTCACGTATACGCGATCAGTGAACGCAGTGGTGATCCCTTAAAGAATGTATCACGTATTACTCGAAGCTTACGTTAAATATCACCTTCTCATTTCAATAATAATATAATCTTTCTTATAGGTAATTGTCTGGATTGTTTTACCTTACCTTCAGTTATTTTAACGTCTTCCCTGTAATTATTTTAATATTTTACTATATCTTCGTTAATTACTCTGGCATGATTTTGCGACTGGTGCATTTATTTAATCATTCCTCCTTCCTAATCAGTGAAGTCACCCGCAAATGATTCATTTAACAAAGTAAAAGTAAAGCTAATAGTCCGACGTGTTGAAAAATAAATTGTCATTAATCACTGTGGTTGCACCTAAGTAATCGTACCACGTTCATTTTATAATATTTCACACACACATACACACATACACACACTTGAAGAAATGACGAACGCCTATTTAGTGAAATGTCATAAATTGTTATGAGATTAATGTAATTTTATCTAGATGAAAGTGCACGTGCAGGTAATTACACTTAACAGAGTTCTTTACATTAACAGGCTTACGCACACTCATATACACGATGCACGCCTAACTAGTGAAACGTCGGTTATTATTGTAAAATCTACCGGCAGGTATAAAAAAGGCCGTTTAAATAAAATTACGAACTTGCCTTAATAACCGTCAACTTATGGTGGTCTTATAAGCTTGCTATTGGCGAAATGGTCCGGAGAAGGCCTCGAAATTTACGAAATTAAAATATGGAAAGTAGAAGTAGTAAACCGGGTTCGCACAACAACGATCATGCAAGAAATATGTGATTGTTGTTGAAAACGACTCCGAAAAATATACGCCCAAAAAACACAATATACCTTTTTAATTAACCAAAACACCTGACTATCAATTATAAACACAGAAATAGAATAGAAATGTATTAGTAAAAAGATATCCAAATATGTACCTTTCTCTGTGCATTGCTGCGGGTTCTGGACGAACGATGCGGCGTTTTTTATTTGCTCAGTTGAACAGCAGAATTCATCAGAGTTACGGTGGCTAAGAAAATCGGTGTTTTGAGTAGACGTGTCAGTGCCTGTACCATGAGTCATGTGACTGCTACCAAAGTAATCAAGGCCGCAGCACCCTTCAGCATAACTTTGTGCTCTTAATTTGGAGAACATAGAGTGACGTCCAGAGTCAGCCGAACTTGACACCGTCTGCTGACTGCTAGAAGATACCTGAATCATCTGCGATGCAAGAGCACTAGACTGCCCTGTTCGATCGATTGGCTTGACATGACTTCGATGCTGAAAGGAATTATAAAAATCATATATTCTGTCAATGCCTACTCACAGAGTTAAGCCACCATATTACCATTTCTGACTGAAATAGATCATTTTCGAGGATTTAGTCTAAAGATTAATCAACAATCAGTACAAACTAAGCATTGTATGTTGTAGAAAAGGCAATTCATCCAGTAGACCGGTTTTGCCATTTTTTTAAAATTTATTACATGCGACAGAGTGGCTCAGTGGTTAGAGAAAAGGTTTCCACAGTAGACGTGCCCAGGTTCGAGCCTTCTCCGTGGCCGATTCTGGACAGGGCGTCATGAGTTCCCAATACGGACGAAACCGGTCAACTGGATGAATTGCCTTTTCTACACTTAGTTTATACTGACAAATATATGTATATAATGAGACACGTGTTTTGTATCAAGATCGAAACCTTAATTTAAATAATTATTATCACCGCCCGCGCAACCAATGTTTATTTAATTAATCCATTAAGACAAAATTTGTATTGTAGTACTTAACTTACTTCCAGTTATTTTTCTTAAGTGAAGTCAGAACAATGCCGAATATAAAAAGAAGCAAAAAGTATGCCTTTATCCCAAGTTATACCAAAGGAGAACAAAAACTGTAGTTAATTCGAATAATTAATGCCGATTTTTATCTCGTACGGACGATTTAAATAAATGCCAAAAGGCTGTATTGGTTTTCTTTTTATACATTTACCGTAATATTCAAGTCAAATATATCGTCGGCCCGCTTTTATACCACGGAGACATGGGAGATGCACTATTATAAATGTGACTGCATTGAAGGCTCTGTCAGTCGGTTCAATCAATAGAATTGGGTAACTGTGGACTGAGAGTCAGGCGCCCTTATTCATGATGAAGTTTAGGAAGCAGGCCAATTAAATGCCACATTAAAATCGCATCAAATTATTGAACGCGGATTGCGTTGAGGGCAGTTCAGATGGATGTCTGAAATCGCTGGGAAGCTGACCAAAAATATTGTCGCTTATTACTGCCATTCGCGATATCGGCCACTTGGCCACGCCGCGTTGTACTACAGCTAACCAAGAGCACTGGCATGGGTAACCAATCTACTGAAATCTGGGGTCAAACAAGGTCCATGCGAAAGCTCGGAATATTTTTATAATTTAGAAAAGGAAATTCATACGTTAGATCGACTTCTTCTTCACTAGTAACTATTCACGTACTGTCAGGAATTTTTGCTGCGAACAGGGCACGAGCCTGGTCACGTCCGCGGTAAAAATTCTGGACAAAACTTAAAGAGTTCACAGAAAAAATAAATCAGTCTACTGAATTAATTACCGTTTATAAATTATACAATGCCTAGTTTATATTGATAAATGTACATGCAATGAGATAGGTGTTTATATGAAGCTGGCAACCTTGGCTTTAAAAATCAACTGTTTATTGTATTCCGACTAGGTAAATATAATCAAATCCTGTCATTATAATTTAATTCAGTATATATATATATATATATATATATATATATATATATATATATATATATATATATGCGCGCGTGTGTGTGTATAATTAAGGTATAAACTTAACACTGCTTTAGATAGTAAATGCGTAGCTGTGCTCTCTCAGGAGCTTCACATTTAGTCGTTATTGAGTGATGGCGTATGGACAACTTGATTCGTAAATTTATGTGTTACTTTATAAAATGGAAACATTTCCCCGTAACTCCGTATATTTGGTATATATCAACAAATATTACCAAGGCCCATCTTATTTTGCGACCAGTTTATTCTATGCTTTAAGTAGATTTTTGGTTTTACATATTCAGATGAAAACGTTTTTTCACTGATTGGAAAACTGTACATGCCCCTCCAAGTTTACAATTAAATTTTCAAAGGATTAAAAAATATTCCAACCACAAAAGACAAGAGCTAAGTACTCCCGAATCATATTTATTATTTAGCATCAATGACTTCAATGCTTTACTTGATTCCATGCATATTTATTTCTATATTTATAGACCGTTTTATTATTTTTCGAAATTAAATCATGTCGAAATTTACATTAGTTTGACCCGATTATTTTATTTAATTAATTGTATCCTGGTAGGAAATACAAGTTATAAATGAGAGTTTATATGTTTTATACTTTCAATGTTCAAATTAGAGAAACTAGAGTTAGTTTGGTGATTTATAGAGTTTTCTTTGATAGTTGCAAATTGGCAGCTAGTCTTCCATGAGCCACCTTGGCCACTTTATTGGTAGGTGATGAACAACTTGTCTACCAGATCCTTGCATCATAGTGTGACTCCCAAATCTGGATGCACTATACTCTTTATCCAACGAAGTTTTAAATGCATTTGATACTGTAGATGCCTTCAATGTTGGAGCACAACATCCTCCGACTCTTGATGCCTGAGGCAGACAAGGTTAATGCAATCAAGTGCTCATCTCCGGTCTCATCTGCGGGATGTCATAACACATAGTAAAATTTCACACAAAATTTATGTCGATTATGGCCATAACCAAACATCGATAGAACCTTTTGCAAATCAGGCATCAAGAGGCGAAGGACGTTGAGTCCCAAATTTTAAAGCATTTACAGAATTAAAAATACTTAAAGGTTCATTAGGCAGAGGACGTCGTCACACTACGGTTAGAAGATCCAGTAGACAAAGTGCTCAATAATTATTAACATCTTATTTCTCATTATGGTTTAAGAATTCACAGTCCATTTTCCATCCATCTCTAAAGATTACCAATGAAATTCGAATAGTTTCAATACGTGTAAATGACAAAAGTTTGGATAATATTGCACAGCTTTGAAAATAAACTCTGGAACTGATGTTTAACTAAAGACCATAACGCTGAATGCTCAAATCATCAGTGTAAGAAATCTTTGCCTATTTAACCAACTTATTGGAGTAGAGTAAAAAATTCAGTAAAGTTATGTTTGTGACTGCATCAAAATTGTGTAGTGGTAAATCAACATCGACACACGTCAGCAAATATTACTGACGATAGTTATTACCATATTTAGTTGATATTAAAATTAAAATAAGGAATTGGGTAAATATCAAGAGCTTAACCTGGATAAAATACTTTGGATATGTACATAACACAATATAACAATTATTGTGACTGACCGTAGTCTTGCTATGTTGTTCGACGACTGGTTAAATACAATGGGATTGGTGTTTGCTTTAAGATTGCAAACATGATTCAAAGAATTGTTACAAGCACCCGCGCAATCAAAATAGTTTAATTGCATTATCTATCGATCTATATATATATATATATATATATATATATATATATATATATATATATATATATATGTATATATATATATATGTGTGTGTGTATGTCTATGTGTGCGGCGAAAGCTGCAAAAGAGAATGTCGTGGCTTCATGGAACTTGTGCAGCCGACATTTCCAGTCACATAAAATACACGCGAGACCACTAGATGTGAGTCGCATATATAATTTACTTTCCATATATATATATATATATATATATATATATATATATATATATATATATATATATTATTTTGAAATGCGAGCTTTAATAAAATTCATTGTACCCTTCCTTTGTGCAAAAACAAAAAGAAATTTTATCAGATATAAGAAAATTTTCTTTCTCATGGTCTTCTCAAATATCTACTCATGAACATATCTTTATATATAAATTGGAAAGCAAAACAAGATAGAAATATGTGAACAAAGAGAGTGTGAAAAATAGAAACCAATCAAATTGCGTGCGTCACATCCAGTTCAAGCTCAATGCTTGTACGTGCTTCTTCTGCTTACATAAATCCGGCTGCAATTTGTTTATCCATAAGGCTTCGTATGTGGCTAGCTCCCTTTTGTTTTTACATTTAGTAATTACTTTGAATGCTACGTCTGGAGAACATACGTGCGATGTTTCGATGATGTGTTGCGCAATAGCAGACGTGTATTCACCATTTGATTTAAAACAGGCGTTCAAGTTGCAATGTTCTCTCATTCGAGTAATTAACCGTCTGGTCGATCGGCCTACGTAAGTTGATCGACAACTTGCGCATGTATATTGGTAAATAATATTTGATATCGACATTAACGGCTGTTTCTCTTTGATTGCTGGTAAAGGCAAGTGTGTTACCCTAAATAACACTCGTAGTTTGGCTGCATTAAATGTGCGTGTCAATGCTGCTTCAACTTTCTTTTGTGCCATTCGGGAAACTGCATCCCCCTTAAATGGGATGTTTAGGTAGACGGTTTTCTTTTCTGGCCCATAGTACGTCTGTTTCTGGTTAACTCCCCTTTTAATAATTGATTCAATTAATTGTCTGGGATAGCCATTAGACATTAAATCGTTAATTGCTTTATTATATTCATTTTCTTTAGAATCTTGACTAACCAACCTGTCAATTCTTGAAAAGCAACCACGAACTGTTGATAATTTATATTGAAATGGCACAAAACTGCTGTAATGCAAATACTGTGCAGACCATGTTGGTTTATGGTAAATTGTTCTGTTTAATTTACCATTAGTTTCTTTCTTTAATAGTACATCTAGGAAAGGCAGACAGTCATCTTTCTCGTGCTCTGACGTGAAACCGATATTCTTATGTGCTTTGTTGAAACTTTGAAGCAATGTTCGTGATTGCGACCTGTTTTTAAGTACAAGAAATATATCATCCACGTACCGTATATATTGAGCACATTTACTTATGTCACTCTTTAATGATGTATTTTCTAGGTGCCCTAGAAAAATCTCAGCCAACACTGGAGATAAGGGGCTTCCCATTGCGACACCATCAGTCTGTTTATAGATGTTTCCATTAAAACGAAATCGTACGTCTTTCGTGCATAATAAGATAAGCTTGCGTAGAGTTTGACCTGGCACCGGCGATGGTAATATATCGTGTTCTACCGCTTTGACTATAATGTCAATGGTTTCATCAATTGGAACATTTGTAAACAAAGACGTAACATCAAAAGATACCATAATCTTGTTTTTAACATTTATATCTTGAATTTTGTTTACAAACTCAAACGAATCGGCAACCGAATGATTACCTAGTAGTTTACGTAATGGTTCAAGTAAACGAACTAGCCATTTAGCTAGTGCATGAAACGGAGAATTTATCATTGATAAAATTGGCCTCATAGGACAACCTCTTTTGTGTGTTTTTGGTAATCCGTACATTATTGGTGTAGATGATCCAACTGGCTTGAGCTTCTGTGCAGTGGCCTCATCAATAAAACCGGCATCTGTCAAAATCTTAATTTCATTTATTACTATTATTATACCATTACTATTATTACTTAGTACTATTATTACTATTATACTATTACTATATATATATATATATATATATATATATATATATACATATATACTGGTTTGATCCTCGCTAGAGAGTTTGCCATCGTACATTGATAATGATAATGGAAGATCAAAACGCGTCAGTACATGTGACTGATTGTATTCTTGCAATGTTGGTCAACGACTGGTTAAATACAATGAGATTGGTGTGCACTTCAAGCTCGCAAACTTGGTTTAAATGTTTGGATATGTAAGTTTTTAACTCTGTCAAGCTATCTGAGACGGTTCCCATTATTTTCAGCAAAAACCAAAGTGTGAAGAAGTTCCTTGGTAAACTGTCAGAAGTAAGTAGAAAGCACGAAGTAAGTTTAATTGCTTCCTAGTTCACATCCTGCTAAATTGTACGTTACAATTTGACCCTCATTCGTCAGTTTGCTTCAACACTTTATTGGTGATCACGGAAGGTTTAAACACGTCCGTACGAATGACTAGCTGTAGTTTTATTGCTATAAAACTGAATAAATAAAATAGGATCTGTGCTAATCTCACGCACGTAAAATTGATATAATAATCTTTTTATCTCTACACTTTCTCACTATCAAAATTTCAACTATACATAAATTTGTAATTATGCCATTTTCGAGAATCTTACTTTAGACTCAATATGGGATCTTCGTAAAGAAATATGAAATATCAAGCATAAAGTTAAATATCTCGTAATGAATACATTTCTGTTTAATTCGCTTTCATCAAAATTAAAAAAGATGACATATCACGATTTAACAGGTTTGTGTGGTCACTTATTGTCAAAGATAACTGCAAATACACGTGTGAAATCAATTCTCTTATTAATATGCTTAAGTGCATACGAATTAATTTTAGACTTTTGCAAAGATAATCGCACTTTACAAGATTAGCTACACGTAATCGATTATAAAATAGGTACCCGCACAAAAAAATTCTTGAATAGTCAGTGAGTAAAAGTTTCGTTTACCTGCTGAAGTTCTTGCTGATACTGATGTTCATTAGATAATACATTCTTAGATGAATAGTTTCTAGTATCAGAAACTGCTGGAATGATCTGGCGATACTGTTGTGTACATTCATCATTTGCACATGATGATTCGGAGGTTAAAGTTGAACTGAAAGCTGCCAAGGCTTGCAAAGGTGGCGGAGTACTTCTATAGCTAATGTCACGCGTCATCACCACCCCACAAGGTTGACAAAGTTGATAATTTTGATTATGTTGTCGCGTATGACTATGGCTTTGTTTGACCTTGTTGCTCTGAGTAGCTGTACCTATCTGCATCGCATCATTAGCAACCTGGTAAAGATGGTTGGTGTATTCTCTGCAAAAATAATCCGGTCCTGAGACTGGTGAATATGTCGGCAGCTCTACTTGTGAGCCAAATGATGGGACGTTGAGATGAGCTGCACCTGATGAGCGGCAAAACAGTTTAGGCTCGTCACGAGAATCAGTCGGAGAAGTAATTTTGCTATCACTGTACTTTGTACTATGTTTGGCCTTTTCTTTAGAAGAATAGAAGTAGTCTCCGGAGGGCTGGAAAATTTGTACGGAACTTGATCGTTGCAAAGCAGATGATTCATTACAGATGGCGGGAATGGTTGAGGTGGTAGGATCTTTGGTGATAACAATAGAACTGGCATTATTGGTAACACACGAAGTAGAGCTAATATTAATTGTTGAATTAGAAACAGTACAATTACTAAGCATGGCATCAGTAGTAGTAGTAGTAGTAGTAGTAGTAGTAGTGGTAGTAGTATTAGCAACCGCAGCATTAATTTTAGTTCCAGTTTCATTGGCTAAACTAAAAGCTTTTTGGTTATTAACACGTGCAAAGTTTTGCTGTGCATCAACACTCTGTAATGTATTTACGAGACCAGGAAATAATTGACGTGGAGTCAGGCTGCCATCACTGTTTATGATCTCTTCGCCGTACGCCGGATTTGATTGTGAAATGGCAAGTGACCTGCTAAATAGTGTAAAAAGCCAAAACATAATATATAAAGAAGTAGAGCAATTTTAATAAAGTCCATAAACTTGATTCAAACAAATTTCGTTACCAACCGCGCTAGATTGAATAACTTTGGTAACTATGGTGAAAGCTGCTGAAATATTAGCTTTGTGAATGCCTAAAAACCTTTGCAGTTGGAATTTCATTTAACTAAAAATTACCCAAGACTACTAGGGGTAAGCGACGCATTTACGATTTCCCATAACTTATATGCATATATATATGCTGTTCGATCCTCGTTAGTCAGATTTCCGCTGTTCTCTGATGATGAACATGGAAGGTCGAAATGTGCCAGAGTGTGCGACTTCCACTAGTGTCGCAATGTTGTACGACTGGCTAAAAATGGGTTTCGTGTTCATGTTAAGTTAGCAGATTTTGTTTAAATAATCAAATCGTATATACTGACCTAATTCATTCACAAACTTGCAATTCTTTAAAAAAATCCATATTCAGTGTTTATTCCAAGTCGAAAGATTTGACCTACATAATTATTACGATCCATGTGCTGTGAAAAATATGTTGTGGGTGTACAAATTGAATGTGACGAATTCAACAACAAAAAAGTTGGTAACGGCACTGAAATTGTACAGCTGACATTCCAGTCACTTCGGTAGATGTGATAACCACTGAACACATTTTCGAAATAAGTTCACATATTATTCGTTACCCATTATACTCAAACGAAGGCTATATGAGTTTTTATCACATCTGCACGTATAACTGAGGACAATCATCAATTTTTAACTACTTTAAAACATATGGAATTTATGTTATTCCAATTACACCATATATATTTTAATAATTTGTTTATAAGCATGACGTACCCAATAGCAAGTTAGTTCATAGAACGCGTGAAAGATATGCCAAAATCAGCCTGACAAACAGGTATAAACCTATTAACGCATGCGTTGCAGCACTTATCTACTCCACATTACCTGATCGATTCATTGCTTGGGTTGAGTGGTATTGTCAGCTTCGACTTAATGAAATGCATGCTCAGGGAAATGCCCAGTTGGTTTTATATTAATTAACTTATAAAAATGTGCATGATGAGTTATTCATGATTTCACGCATTTAAAAGCACCTACCAACTGCAATTTAGTAAATTATTATTCGCGCTTTCATTTCTACATAACGAACAAGATGCAGCAGCTGATAAAACAGCTTGTGAACTGGGCTCTGACGATGTTGTGGAAGTCGATTTTGATAGCATAGAAAATGAAGTTGGTACTCCTTGTCCGGTTGATGGAATGTTTTCTCGGCCGTGCATCGACCGTTGAGAGATAGTGTCATTTAGCAGAACAGGAATTCCATTAGCCACGTCGCCGTTGTGACTCAGTTTGCCCGCTGCTTCCTCTTCACTTGTACTTGTGGCGTCGCTTATTCCTGTCAATTGGGAAGCTACATCACTGGCCACAAAACTTCCAACATCACTAGCACAATTCCTTGTGACACCGGAACAGAACCCCGAGGAACATGTTGTTGTTGAGCTCGACTCCTCCCATAAATCTTAAAAACGAGCACAAGGGCATTGAATGTATACATAAAAATTAAATTTTGACAAGGTAGACATTAAGATAAATTTCTGAAATAATAACAATTTCTTGAATAACCCAAAGATATTTATGGTAAAAGAAAGTATATATATATATATATATATATATATATATATATATATATATATATATATATATATATATATATATATATATATATATATATATATATATGATAAACAAAATGGAAAAAAATCTTCATAGATAGGAATGTATGAAGATAGATAAATATATAGATAGACAGCTAGACTAAAAATTATCAATTCATTTATGCTTTTGGCATGATAAAACAATTAAAAATATTCTTTTTAGTACTATTTGTACATTACATGTAATCTAAATGTTACATTTATTAATAAATATCATTTCTACCAGTATCTACATCTAATGTTCTGGATCCGTTAGTGATATTTTCGTTGATCCAATCATAATTATTCATTTTTCGTAATCAATCGCATCTTAACTATGTCAATCTTAATATTACGCAATGTAGACTACATCTTTTTCGTAAAACCATATGATGTGTCATCGCCTTTATTTGAATGTGCCCACAGTTACAGGGTGTGTTGTATTTTAAGACACGACTGCTACATTTAAAGGCTTCTTAGTGATGTTTCTAATCCAATCCAACTTGATTTCTTTTTGAAATATTTTTGCCAGTTTAAGCAAGAATTAAGTTTGTTAATTGCGAAAGCTTCAAAGACATACGTATTTTTTCGATTTTGCTGTTGTATAGAATCGAAGCATTATTGCTAATGACAACGTGATTTCTGAGTACTATATGTTCAAGAATTGGTGATTTTTAGGCATTCGCTGCACTCCTTTTTAATATTTTTGGAAGATGCTGATTTATTCTTGTTTTGATCCATTTTACTTGCCGATGTACGTAGCGTTGATAGTATATTGAAATTTATATAAGCTTCATTGGTTTCGTTTGTTAAACTTGTGAGGCAGATTGCAACTGATGAAGGCTAACGGTAAGTTAGGCCGAAATGTCTTGTCAAAAGAAAACTACTGGAACAATGAAAGCTGCGTTAGTCAAAACGCAGATCAGGTAATTTCAATTAATCCAGATTCGCAAATGAAAACATCATTCAATTTCTATTGCTTGTTTGCCTAGTAATGTCTTTATTTTCGTTATCATGTCGTGACATGTACAAATGACAAAATTCTCAATCTAGAGGTTAGTTATCATGATGCTTAGCTTGTAGTTCATGGCAAATCAGTAAAAAAAGTTAAATCATATTATTAATTACCCTGTATATTGCTTTGTCCATGGGTTGGCGTAACAAGCGACATGTCTCTGTAGGCTAATTCCAAAGCAGGAACGGTAGCTGAGTCAGTCTCCTCGGCTGAAGATAAATAGTAAGTGAACGGCTCCAATTTTGCCAAAGAACTTCCACACCTCTCAACATATCGCTCCTTTTGCTGAGGATCATGAATCTCAAGCTGGCAATGCTCATATTTTTGATGTGGCGGACGATATTGAGGCTGAAACTGTTTTGCCGTCTTAGCCCTAAAACTAGTAGACATTTTATCCGTACGTAGTTGGGTCTGATCAACGAAGCAGAGATCGTTCGGCGAAACATTGGTATTGATTTTGCAAACCTGATTACCCGGCGTTATCACTTTTGCTGTTGGTGTCGAAGCAGATCTGCAACAGGTATTAGATTTCGCTTGTTTGGATATGGTAGACGGAGGCGAGCTAACATCCTCGTATTTCAGGCATCCAACTCCCCTGATAATCTCGGCACCGCTAATGTTGTGTTAGTGTTTATTTATTAACAAAAAAATAAAATCATAGGTAAGAATGCGTTATAACAATTTATTAATTTGATGGAAAATTGTTAGTTAGGAATATTTGTCTTGTTTATTTGTTGAATATCTATTTCGTAAACATACAAAATTAATTGTTCATCGATCTGTTTACCAAATAAAAACAAGCCGAAGTCCGTATTACACCTATTCGAAGGACTGAGTTTATTTGCACAACACACGAAAAGGAAAACTGCATACAGTTGCTAGTTATAAAATGAAATTGTGTTTCAACACGCCACGGGTATTAAAATCGGGTTACGCTTTGTACACTCAACTATGCATGGAAGACTCGGTAAACGTTTAAAAATCAATATCAGCTAATTTGTTAACGGTTTTGATTCCTAATAAAAAAAGTTGCTAAGATCCATTAATTCCTCAAAATGTTAATGGAAATTTCAGAAAATTGGAATACTGACTTCTGTTTGTGTGGTTTGTCGTCAAATTACGGAACCAGTTTTGATGATGTGTTCTTGATTAAGCTACGCCGATTTTAAGGGAAAACATCTGGCCGATTCTAAGTTTGGACAACCGATGCAATCGAATATTGCTTTAATTCCATCAATTTGGAATGTTGAATAGAAATTAATAAGACAAATGTACCATTTGTCCCATTTATGAGAGCAGCGTTCCAGTATATCACATATTGAGCATAAAGTCGCCATAGCTACACTTAATATCATCCTAACCGAAAAAAAGTCAAACTGCCAGCGCAGATACGAGAAAATGATAATATAGTCGTAGACCTGAATGAATATATAATCTACAAATTGAACAGAAAAGATGCCTAGTTCGTAAAACTAAAACCAATTTAAAATTTACTCGGCATCCGATGAGCATCCATCTAGAGAAAAATATAAGGTTAAAAAGAGAAATTGTGCATTCATTTTGGCCACTTAAACTGAAGGAGATAAGCCGCAGTCTTGCAGTAGAGAGATACTGATGCTAACAACTTTCCACGAAAATTCGTTCGGGAGACCTCACTGGTTTACCAGAGCCTCTAACAGTATGAAATATAATTCTTGTGATATCGTCAGACGACAGTGCTGACAAGTGATCCAAATGCGAAAGTAAATAGGTTTTGATACTTCTAGCAAACCACGGATTGACGCCTCTTAAATTTGGCTAAATTGTTTAGCTTTCTCATACAATAAATCGATTGTACCGTAATGATAGCGCAGTTTCAGCCTGTCGATACTCATTTGTAGATTGCAACAGTATGTCTTAAACGGAATGAAACCTTAAATATTGATATCTATTAGCATAAAACTACACATACATGACATTTAAAAGCTGACACCATTCACAAACTGTTAGCATGTACATTGTGTGTGTGTACATCTTATTTTCTTAAAATAAAACAAATCTATGGTGCGAACCAGACCAAATTTTGAAAATCTTATAACAACTTACTTAAAACGATTGCTGTTTCGGGACATAATTTGGCCGTTAGAAGGAAGTCTGGAAAACTCATGTGAAAAATCTTTCTCCAAAGAAACGGTAGTATTTAACCGATCACGGTGCATTAGATGTGATAGCGTCGATTTGTTATGCGACCCAAATGTCTTATCATTACCAGTCGGGAAGGTATAAACGTTTGAACTACCACTGCTAATTACACACCTTCTATCGTTGGCAGATGAAGTTGAAGAAGTAGTGGTCGTCGAAAGTGTGTTTGTGGCCATGTTTTCACCATGCCGCATGCGAGTTAACATAGCTCCTGTAGTACTTACACTGTGCCCTTGTGGCATAATTGTGGAAGAGTAATCAGTTATAAAATTTCCAGACTTTGGGTCCAACGGGTGAGGCGTGTACTGATGTTGAGCTAACTGGTGTACCGGATTCTGAATATGATTATGATGCTGAGCATGATACTGTTGATGATTATAATGGTGATCTACTAAATCTTTGGTCAGTCCACCTATGCATACACTGTAGTTTTGGTATGGAGCTAAATGCTGAGAGGTATGAAAAGGTTGATGATGGTGGTAGCTTGTTCTTTGCATTGTCAAAACATCGCCCCCACAGGAAGACACCTCACGCAAATTCTGATGTTGCTGATTTGGTTGGTGGACATGTTTTTGATGAAAAATGGATTGAAAAACAATTATTGTAAAATTGCAGTAAGCATAAAAATTTAAGTTCAGAAAAAACATTATACGAAGATTAAATTGATGAAATTCGACTTCAACTCAGAGCTCTTTAAAGCAAGCTTGTAAACTTCAGATAAACAACAAATACATTGTATCCAACCAGTTTCTCAACAGCAAAACCACCGCCAGTCGCACGTAATAACGCGTTTCGACCTCGTGTGGTTACCATTAGAGCACGACGGCAAATTGACTAGCAAAGGTTAAATTGCAAAGCATATATAAAGAAAAATCTATATACGTGGCAATAGCTTCTACTAGTCTCGCGTACATCGTACTTAACTGAAAATGTCAGCTGCAAAAACTCTAATCAATCACGATCAATAACATTTTGCAGCTTTTACCACATATATAAAGGTATTACAATTAAAAAATCAATAATTTCACGGGTGGTGGTAACAATTCTTTAAATCAAGTTTTCCAGCTTAAAGTGAACACCAATCGCATTGTATTCAACCAGTCGTCGGGCAGCATAGCAAAACTACCGCCAGTCGCACGCACTGACGCGTTTGGTCGTTCTATGAACATCATCAGAGTACGAAGATCAAACCGCAATGCACATATAGGGAAAGCAAAATTATATATGCGGTTGTCACCTCTAGTAGCCTTGCATACATTGTAAATGATTGGGAATGTCAGCTGAACAATTTCTATGCAATCAAGAACATTAAGTTTCCGCATATTTCGCGACGAGTAAATAAAGTTATACAATTAAACAATCATTGATTGCGTGGGTGGTGATAACAATTCTTCAAAACATAGCAAACTACTGTCTGCCGGACGTACTAACGCGTTTCGACATTTTATGGTCATTATTAGTGCACGAGGGCAAACTGATTCACGAGGATGAAACCAAAATGCGTATATAAGGAAAGAAATATTCAGGTTGACAGAAAAAGAAAAATAAATATGAAAATAGTTAAATGAGTTCGTAATATCCTCTAGAAAACACTTTTACTGGAACAATTTTAGCATCAAAATGTTGAGGCACACGCAAATCCATCCTAATCTAAGTGTCTGATTAAATGAGGAGCAATGTATCGATGTTGATATTATAGATCGCCAATTTCGCGCTTACTCACTATTTCTACAATACCTAAGTCTACTTTATTTACCTTCGCATAATTAAATAGATGAAATTCCACCTGACAATTCGCTGAATAGTACCAAAAATGTACAGAAAAGTATTTAGCGAATAATGATATTTCTACACTGAGAGCCAATCAATAGAACAAATTTTCCGGTATTGAACTGAAATAAAAAACATACCATAAATGGTATCTTCGACCACGAAGAATTCAAAACGTTAAAACTAAAACTACATTTCTCCGAATCAGCTACTTTTTCCATAATTTAAGCTAATGACCTTGTAGTAATAAAAGGTTTCTCAAATCCGTTATTTCCGCTCGTCATATGAACACAAGGAATCAGAATATGCAATTTGTTCTAATTGTTGAACAATGGTCTGTATCGAATCCGAAGGCCAATACAGTCAAATAAATCATAGAGATTTTACAATGACACGAAAGAAATCCTAATGATAAAAGAGCGATAGGCACGAAGCGAAGCGTGACTAGGATGGCATCATTGTGCATGCTGACAAAAGCAGGCTTCAGGACTTATATGAACTAACTGTATATTTTAAAACAAGTATTTTTTGCGCGCGTATTGATAACAATTATTTCAATCAAGTTTGTGAGTCTGATATAAACAGCAATCGCAGTATATATATATATATATATATATATATATATATATATATATATATATATATATATATTCCAAGCACCACTAAGCATTGTAGAACGCAAACAAAAATTTCGTCCTTATTGGTAACTCTCCAAGTTATATCTAGAATTTTTTCCACAGACGGTGTTCAAACCTAGATCCATTTGTTTCGGAGTCTCGGATTACATCATTTGCAAATCCAATTTTCAGTTACAAGCATAATTTGTGTTTTTGGTTATCATTTCCTACAGATGGATCCTACGTGGCATTTCCTTCAAACTGAAGTTAGAGGACGTCATCTCCAATCTGTCATTGTGGAACAGACATCACGCCACCTGAAAAAGTGGTATCGAATTGCAATTTTATAAAAGTAAACAATTATTGAATGTGTTAGCAGTGATAAAAATAATTCAAACTGAAAACTGTGAGTAGTTTGCAGTAAGGTGTCAAAGTGGATAAAGTCACAGACTCCGAAACAAATAACCCTTGCTTCGAGATCAGTTCGCGGGAAAATTCTGGACAGAACTTAAAAAGTTCCCATTAATGACGAAACCGCTTTAATGAATGTATTTTGTTTGCTTCATTATGAAATGCTCAGTTTATACTGACAAATGTATGTATATATAGCGGAACTGGTGTTTATATCAAGATACTAACCTTGATTTAAATAATTGTTATCAACGCCCGAGCAACTAATGTTGGTTTAGTTATATAAATGCTCAATTCAATACCACTTGTTCAAGTAGCGTGGTCTTTGTCCTACAAAGATTTATATATTTGTTGGTTAGTTGAAACTTTAGGTCAAAAGAGATACGATATAGGCTTCACCTAAAGGAAAGGCTAACCAAGAAACTTTTGTTAGTATATAACTGAAAAGTGTGTGCATCGAGCGGTGGGGTAGCTCAGCAGGCATGCCTAAGATAAAGCGCTGTACGCGGCGAATTCTGGACATTATGTAGAGTTCGAAGTATGGACGAAACCGGTCTACAGGATGAATTACCTTTTATACACTGTACTATGCTTAATTTACGATGACAAAAATTATGGATATATAACGGGACTGGTGTTTGTACCAAGATCGTTCATTGATTTAAATAAATGCACATATTTTGGTTTTGCGCAATGAAGAACTAATCAATACTAGGAGTTGGTAAAGATATGTCTAACAGATTTTACGACGACTGATCACACTATTTGGAAATTATTTGATTGCCATATTCCAGAAAAAGAATCAATCCATAGGCACAACAGAAACATCCAAGATAACGTAATGTCTTCCTTATATTCCACTTAAAGGCAAGTTAGCGGACTTCGGATAATCACTAATCCAATTTATTTAACCAATCGAAGAATATGGCAAGCCTACTGTCGAAATCTATCAGAAAATATTCCTTAACACTAACACATCAAATCAGAATGTTATTTTCCAAACAAATTCAGTCATTCTAATTACTGCATGATAAAACGAAATTTCAGCAGGAGCTAAAAAATTTTAAAAATAACTACAACACCTTACCTAGAAAAATTTAGGTGAGAATAAACTGCCTTAACCAACGTGTGAAGACTACAGTATTGAAGAGTTTCATAAAAATTTGAAATAATTATCACAGTCAAACCAAACATTGTCCTTTCAGTTAAACAAATTTCAATACAAAAACCTGAGATCATAATAAAGAGAAATTTTTAATTGTTATTTGCATTTCTGAGATTCACTGTGCCACGAAAAACAATTACGCTCAAAGGAGAACGTGTTGCGCCACCAAATTTTTCACTATTAAGTGTTCTTCGCTTTGCTTAGTAGTGCTAGCTATCCGCGTCTACAATTGCATTCGACATATTTTAATATTCATTTGCAAATTTCTTCGTCAGTTGAGCAATATTTGAATGCGTGGGTGGCTCTAAAAATTCTTAAATTCAAGTTTACGAACTTGATATAGATACCAATCACAGATTTATTTGGATGCACAACAGCAGAACTAGCGCCAGTTGCTGGCACCGCCGCGTTACACATCTCCATGGTCATATTCAGAGTTCGATAGTACACTGACTAAAGTTAATTCAATAGAATGCCCGTAGTTTAGGCATTCTGATAGCTAGTCCTCGGGAGCTGAATAACAAATTCAACCGCATTTCAATTGTGTCACGAGATATGTGAACTTATAAAAGTACATGATTTCTCGATTTATCATGTCTGCGAAATTGGATCAAGTTCTACGTAAGTGCAGAACGAAGATACAGGATTAAGAAATCATATTATATACACAGATATACTATATATATATATATATATATATATATATATATATATATATATATATATATATATATATATATATATATTCTTTTGAAATGCGAGCTTTAATAAAATTCATTGTACACCTTCCTGTGTTGCACAAATAAAAGAAATTTTATCAGATATAAGAAATATTTCTTTCGCATTGTCCTCAAATATCTACTAATGAACATATCTTTATATATAAATTGGAAAGCAAAACAAGATAGAAATATGTGAACAAAGAGAGTGTGAAAAATAGAAACCAATCAAATTGCGTGCGTCACATCCAGTTCAAGCTCAATGCTTGTACGTGCTTCTTCTGCTTACATAAATCCGGCTGCAATTTGTTTATCCATAAGGCTTCGTATGTGGCTAGCTCCCTTTTGTTTTTGCATTTAGTAATTACTTTGAATGCTACGTCTGGAGAACATACGTGCGATGTTTCGATGATGTGTTGCAACATAGCAGACGTGTATTCACCATTTGATTTAAAACAGGCGTTTAAGTTGCAATGTTCTCTCATTCGAGTAATTAACCGTCTGGTCGATCAATTATATATATATATATATATATATATATATATATATATATATATATATATATATATATATAATCTGTTGTAATAACATGAAAATGAAATTCATTTTCACGATCATGATATCTTCCTTATTGAACAACGCTTTAGTAATGCCAGTAAACGCTGTGGGAAGTGATCAAAGTCACAACCATTTTATATAATTAAACGAACATTGGTTGCGCGGGTGGTGATAACAATTATTATAATCAAGGTTGCGGTCTTGATATAAACACCTGACCCATTAATTACTTACATATGTCAGTATAAACTAAGAATTGTATAGTGTAGAAAAGGCAATTCATCCAGTAGACCGGTTTCGTCCTTATTGGGAACTCATCAAGTACTGGCCAGAATTTGCCGCGGACAGGATACGAACCTGGGCACGTCTGCTTCGGAATCTGGTGCTCTAACCACTGAGCTATCCTGCCGCACACTACACTACACACAATTGTCAGTTATATACTAACTAATGTAACTTGGTTAGTCAATTTTTCCTTTAGGTGGAGCTCATATGGCATCCATTTAGACCCAAAGTTACAACTAACCATCCCAATCTGTCATTACTGAACAGACACCACATTACATGGGGAAGTGGTATTGAAATGAACATTTATATAATTAAACGAACATTGGTTGCGCGGGTGGTGATAACAATTATTATAATCAAGGTTGCGGTCTTGATATAAACACCTGACCCATTAATTACTTACATATGTCAGTATAAACTAAGAATTGTATAGTGTAGAAAAGGCAATTCATCCAGTAGACCGGTTTCGTCCTTATTGGGAACTCATCAAGTACTGGCCAGAATTTGCCGCGGACAGGATACGAACCTGGGCACGTCTGCTTCGGAATCTGGTGCTCTAACCACTGAGCTATCCTGCCGCACACTACACTACACACAATTGTCAGTTATATACTAACTAATGTAACTTGGTTAGTCAATTTTTCCTTTAGGTGGAGCTCATATGGCATCCATTTAGACCCAAAGTTCCAACTAACCATGCCCAATCTGTCATTACTGAACAGACACCACATTACATGGGGAAGTGGTATTGAAATGAACATTTATATAATTAAACGAACATTGGGAAAAACGTCATAGGCTGCGAAGCCATGGTGCCCAGTTTCGTATCCTGTTCGTGACAAACCTGATTAGGGGCTTTAAAGAGTTCCTAACAAGGGTGAAACTAATCTACTGAATGAATTGCCTTTGTTGCCTGGGATGCACAATGAATTTATACTGACAATATATATGTATATATATATATATATATGTATATATATATGTGTGTGTGTGTGTGTGTGTGCATCAAGTGCGAAAATGCATTTCCACAACTAGATCGGTATCGCCTTATTAGGAACTCGCCCAGTAATTCCCATTTATATATATATATATATATATATATATATATATATATATATATATATATTAGGGAAACTATTTTCTACTTGATTGGTTGGCATTTTATGCGATAAGCGATAAAAACAGTTACGGTAAGGAAAATTATTCTGCAGTTCTCCATCTAGTGGTCTTTAAGCGTCAATTTAAACTACTGTTTATATATATATATATATATATATATATATATATATCGATAGTTAGTCAAAAACAATCTTAAAGCATATAGAAAAGTGGGTTGTACGTCACAGCCCACACTAATTGCTGACGTATTTGGCAGGTATATTGTGTTCATGAATGCGACAAAAAAACGAGAATAAATGCAGTCGCAGTACAGGTGTCGGTAGATTATCACATTTCAGAAGAGAATCTCGATATTGTCTCCCAAATAGGCACATTTTTTCATGCGCTTCATTTATTTCACAGGTTTTTTTGGTTTTCAGGGTTTCTCCCGTCGCCTGTTGGTTTGCTTATTTGTTCGTCCGTTTGTGTACTGTGCATTTTTACTATTGTTGAGAAGAAGAAAAAACATTTTTTTCGATCGCCTAACTGTTTGCTGCTTTCCCGATAATATACATTTTTGGTAGAAAATAATAGAATAAACAAACAAAGTTATAAACAGTAGAGACTAGCTCACTGGCTGATAAACTTCACACATTATTAAAAAAATGTCACATTAGTCTAAATACATTTCTGGTCGAGGGGACCTTCTAAATTAATATCTTTCTGCTATGCGTAGAAACAAGTTGATTCATTTCCAGGTGCACCGATTATTGGTCTTGGTTAATCAGTTCTCACTAGTCCCATCATTTTGAAGCCCTCCATCAGCTGCTTGTCTGAAAATGACGTTGGAATAAGATTTTAAACTTTTTGTTCCAACGTCATTTTCAGACAAGCAGCTGATGGAGGGCTTCAAAATGACCGAACTAGTAAGAAACCATCAATCAAAGCCATTAATCGGTGCACTTCCAAATGTAAAGTATTCAAGATTTTACCGACCTACGAGTGCTATCAATTGTCCCGCACAAGAAAAATGCGGTAAAATCCACAAAAAGAAGGGCAGCACTGAGCATCACAACTCAACATTTAAGTTGATTCATCTATGATGTAATATGACGGTCAACCAGTTTAGTTGTAAATAGGCCGATATTTCGTGGACGCTATCGTAAATGCTACTTATTCTGAGAAATGAACACCATTCAATATCACTTTTGCAATTGTAAAGATTTTTTACCTAAAATAGAATTTCCACAACGTCTTTTTAGAACTTTGTTTTTGAAGTAACAATGACAAGTGTCTATATCAAGCAAGATCCATTAAAACACTAATAAAATAAGAATTGGACACACACTGTACAGCAGTTTGTTATTAAAATAAACCATCAAGTTTCGATCCCAGACCACAGTAGTCACTACAGCTAATAAATATTTGTCCAATAATTCTTTAAATCAAGTTTGCGAGCTTCAAGTAAACATCAATCCCGCTGTATTTAACCAGTCGTTCAGCAACAAGGCAAAACTACTGCTATGTTTAACAATAATTAGTTGCGCGGGTAGTGGTAACAATTCTTTAAGTCAAGTTTGCCAGTTTGAAGTAAACACCGATAAAATACAAAGGGATCGGTGTTTAATTAAAGCACTGCTACGTTTTTCGACAATTGGTTAAATACAATGGGATTGGTGTTTGCTTAAAGCTCGTAAACTTGATTTAAATAATTGTTACCGCCACCCGCACAACCAATGATTATTTAATTGTTTTGTCCAATAATGTCAATAGCGTGGTCTATTAGATGAACGACGCTTTCTCATATCTGCCATGTTAGGTCAAACTATCGGTATGTAAATACAATCACATTATGCTAAAATACTTAAATTCGTTATGACTGCCTCCACAAAATGGCATATAGTGGCTTATTAGTTAGAACTGTGTATTAAAGGTGACACCAACAACTATTCATCTGAGGCAAAAATTAGTCAAACATGGTTGATAAAAATGTTAGAATAACAAATGGTATGTGGCACTCGCGGCGAAACGACTGCGCTGAAAGATTCCGCTACCAATTATCGTGAGTTAGAACTTCATACAAACCAGTTCAAGCATTTAATAATTAATTAGTTCAAGAAGGTCCAAAAATATGTGAAGTAAACACCAATCCTATTGTCTTTAACCAGTCGTCGAACAACATTGCAAAACTATCGCCAGTCGCACGCACTGGATGGTAAGTCGCATTACTAATAACTCTGTATAAGGTTGACTCTAGTGTTACATTAATACACATACATCTAGGAGATTGCACGGGCAAACTGTGCCACATTTCATAACCAAATATATAGTAGGTTTGCAGCATTAAACCTCTCCTACGAACGTGTTGCCAGGAATCTCGTAAAACACATTTGTACATTAGAAAATGCCTTTTGTTCATGCTAACTAGCATATCCGTCTTGATTTATTTTATTAAACTTCTTAAAAGATAAGCCATAACCAACACAAATAATAATGAAAATTTGCCAAATTTGAACGTAACTGTGTTAAAGTAGATGAATAACATTGATAAACTTAAGCTTTGTCTATTTTATACCAATTAATACGCATTAAAAATATCACTAAAAGCAAAACATGGTAAAGGATGGAAAATTAAATTCAACTCTATTTGTAAATTATTTGTAGTAGTAGATTTTCCGTCGCAAGTGTTGGAATTTACAGGCAAGATACTTTCAATTATATATATATATATATATATATATATATATATATATATATATATATATATATATATATGAAATTGAAGTCTAATCGCAGGATAATGATTATATATATGCATTCATCATAGAAAAGCATTGAATCAGGCAGCAAAGGGAATTCATCGTCCTTGATTAAGCTATGAAAAGCTAGATTGCACCTCTCTTGGCAAATGCATGCATGAACCATCTTGAGTAGACGAGCCTGAAAAACAGATTTGGCGAGTGCATAATTTACAAAAGATGTGTAGATTAGTTAATATTGGTTTCCCAGACGCAGCATATCTATTCAAAATCATGAAACAAGCCAATGAAGCCAATCCACATATCAAGTTCATTCTCGAAGTAGGGGCAGACAAGATTTTGCATAAACTTACCCTTTAGAGGTTATCTACCATCCTAAATAATTGCACGTCGATTAAATCAAATCCCAAAGATGAAATTCCATAGTGAAAAAGCTAACATCACATTCTGAACACAAGGAGCCATAAGGTTGGATGCCAAGGAGCATATATATTTGACAAATAAAAAAGCAACTGATCCACAGAATCTATCAACCACTTAAATAAAGGTTACGATCTTGATATAAACACCTGTCCCATTATGTACATACAATTGTCAGTATAACATAATAATTGTATAATGCAGAAGAGGCAATTAATCAAGGAGACAGGTTTCGTCATTACATGAGTCTCATTAGATACTGTACAGAATTTGCCGCGGAAAGGGCTCAAACCTGGACACGTCTGCTTCAGAAACTATTGCTGTAAGAAGACGTGCCCAGGTTTGAGCACTGTTCGCGTCAAATTCTGGACAGTACGTTATGAGTTTCATATAAGGACGAAACCTGTCTACTTGATTAATTGCCTCTTCTAAATTATAGAATTCTCATGTTATACTGACAAATACATGTACATAATGGAGCAAGTATTTATGTCAAGATCGTAACCTTGATGTAATTAAATGTTATCTCCGCTCGCGCAACCAATGTTCATTTAAATTTATAGAATCCAACAACATTTACAGCAGAATAGTCAGCCTTCGCCGAGCATATATTTGAAACGAGGGATCCTGGCAAATACTGTTCATATACAAAGCCAATTATATAAGACAACTATTGCTCGACCTGAACATTAAAAATTTCTTGAACCCAGGCGAGCCAGAAGGCTCATTAACCCAACATCATCTATTGTTTTATCACATTTCAAACCAACAGAAAAAATAGGCTGCGCAAACAGCATCACCATCATAAGTAGTAGTAACAAAAAGTACAAAAAAATAAGCGATCAACTCTGAAATCTGCACAGCCTGCGCTGTCACCAGACAGGTAAAAAACATGAGTAATGCGATAAAAAATCGCACAGAAGAAAACATTCGTACAGACAATTCTTTAAATCAGGTTTGCGAGCTTGAAGTAAACACCAATCCCATTGTATTTAACCAGTCATCCAACAACATCACAAAACTACCGCACTGACGCGTTTCGATCTTCCTTGATCATCATCAGAGTACGACAGCAAACTGACTATCGAGGATCAAACCGTACTGAATATAAATGGAAATCAAATTTAGATATGTGGCTCTCACCTCTAGCAGTCTCGCATACATTGAACTTGACTGGTAATGTCGGCTGCACAATATCTATGCAGTCACGAACATTAACTGTTTGCAGCTTTCGCCACATATACATATATAGGCAATAAAATTTAACAATAATTGATTGCACGGTTGGTGATAACAATTCTTTAAATCAGGTTTGCGAGCTTCAAGTACAGATAGTAACCCACTCAGTGAATATCTGATCAAAACTGAATCCATCCATACATGACTAAACAGGTACCAAGCATCACTTAGTAATCCAATGTGAATTACTTGTACACGTACACAGACACAAACGAACATACACTCACAAACCAACCCGCAATAAACCACCAATAAGAAATAGAAGACAAAAAAATTATACTTGTTCTCATCCCCCTAATCATTTAATTTTTAACACTATTGTTTAGACGGGCAGGTCAATTAAAGATAACTATGCATATCACACTATTGGCATACCGCTATCTATAGGAAATTAAGTATGACTTCAGAGAGCAACATTGTAGAATTTTTTGAGATACTATAATTTATAAAAAGAAAACAGTACTTCAAAATGAATTTAAAATAGCAAAACTTGGTATTTAAAAATGGCCTGATCTGTCTTGTGACTGACACAGGATTGCAACCATTTCATTATCTCTAGGAAATATTTAGTATATATTTTTCGTTATCTTTCATCGATTCAAAATTTATGACAAGTCGTAGGGGCAAACTAATAAATAAGCTGTGATATTTCAGCTAGCCATTTCAATTATGCATCTGACTGATTAGTCTCACGATAGCTAACAAACGTTGCACTAAACAAGTGTGCGTCACATGTGAGTTGGTCTATAATTACGGTGTACTACAAACTAAGGAAAATTCGTGGCTGAATTTAAATTTACCCTTTACATTATGTAGGCTATTTGATTTATACTCAGCATGTAAAATGGCGGACTAACACCATAAACTTTAATAACTTTACACTCTTCTCAAATAAAACCCGTGCGTGGTATAGATTCACTCCCTTGTAACACGTGATAGAGAAGCGCCATGAAATATACCAGACATCCATCGGTTTGCACAGTAACTTGTTTAAACAATGAACTCTTTCAGTGCTGAGCTGCTTGTTACATATTAGAGATTCTGTATTTCGTTACAGGTTACTTACTATAACTGATTGAAATGCCATTAATTCAATGTTGGAGAATTAAAGGCGTAAGGTAAACAACATTCAATCAGGCCATAACTGCACCGCTTAACTGAGTGAATGATAAACTTTTAAATTTTTTAACTTTTCTATTACAATTAACTAATGGTGATGCACCTAAATGATGGCAGTATATTACAAGAAATAATGCAAAATATAATAAAAATATATAAATTTCAGTTCCGCCATTTTTAAGGCATTTTTATTTGATTGAGAAGTAAATCGTGTAATGATGCAGGAATTAAATATAAAGCAGGTATGCACAACATAGTTAAAAAAAGGCCATTATGTTTTCGCCAGAACTCTACGCAGCTGTAAAATCTGGCATTTGATATAGCCACATTTGAAAAGAAAGAGGGATTAATTTGGATCAAATGCATGAAATATATAACTGCAAACGGGAAGCGGAAAACGCAAAATGCTGAGACATGCACACACGAATAAGCAACACACCCACTTTATATTAACATAAAAGATGTTGGCTCTAACCGCTAATTAGCTAATAAGCACAAAAAGAACAGGTAGGTTTTATATAACCTTTTAAATGTTGGATTCGATTTGTCCTATCGGCATATATTAATTGCTTTGTTACTGGGTGTAACATGAAATTTGCAGCCACGCATAAATAAATGTCAACAACAAACAATTATTTCAACAGCAAGGTGCACGACCAGGTGAATTAATGTGCGATGTGAAAAACGCATTTATTATTTTCTATAAGAATTTAAGAATATCGATATTTATTACGTTTAAGTAAAAAATATCATAACAGTTAATACGAATAAATCTGAATAGTACAGAGACAAAAGTTCTTCCCGGGAAGTGTGATAATTGTCATAGGCTGGTGGCAGAAAATCACATTAGCCAAAGCAAAATTGCTCCCTGTGCATACTTAAAGACTCGCAATTATCCAAATTTCATTACGCCAAGATACTTGTGGAATAGACGTCAAATTTTATTGCCAAATGAGAGATAGCGATTTTGGGAAGTCCACCGTTGAAGCATAGCTATACATGAAAGGTAGAAGCACTATATATATATATATATATATATATATATATATATATATATATATATACCACACTGCACATGTGTTAAAGTCTTATCAGACGAAGACAGATGCAGTCCCAAAGTTCATAAATAAAATGATATTAATAAAAGTTGGAATATGCCAATAATAAAATACGTACTAGAATATTAATTATACTAATAAAAGCCTCAAAAAGCAAAATATATAGCACAAAAAACATTCAAAAGAATGCTAAAGTTGATAAGTGACCATGTGTCCGTTACAATTGCGATTGCTGAACAACCATGGGGTGTGTAGGGACATTTCTAGAATAGACGTTAATCACTCTATTAACTGCTTTTAAAAATGATACACCGTTTTAGCAACATAATAACAGTCTCTTATCAAGCAAATAGAATAAAACCTATATATATATATATATATATATATATATATATATATATATATATATATATATATATATATATATATATATATAGTAACCTGCCACGCAATTCTCTAATTAATAACGGCATTTAAAATAGCATTTTTAACAAGACATTGACTAGAATCTATGATTGCTTAAAATATTAAGTTATTCAGATAAAAGTTATCAAAATAGATATTATGCGTTGAACAATAATATATGAAATTAGTATATGGATATGGAGATAGAGAGTAATAACCATATAACCTGAGGAATGAATATGTAAGTGTACAAGTTAATAAATAAATAGATCAAAATTAATGAAGTAATATATAGAAAATATTTTAAACAATAAAACTTGAGACAAAATTAGTGGTTGATAGCTAGATAGCCCCAATTCACGAAGAAATGTAAAACTAACAGGATTTCCAATTTTCAGATTTATTTGTGGATAGATAATTCATTAATTATATAGTTATATAGTTAAGGTGATATCTGGATTGATTGATAGGGAAGTATTTATCTTCCCCCATTCTCTTTTTTCTTTTCTCGCTCTCTCTCTCTTTATATATATATATATACTTATATATATATATATATATATATATATATATAGAGAGAGAGAGAGAGAGAGAAATAATTATGTTTGTGTGTCTATGAGCAGATGGAATTAATAAAGTTAGTTAGCTAAATAGATCGGAATATATACAGATAGATTGTTTATTAGACAATTGGCATATAAGAAGGTTAATACTTGAATGGTAGACAATAAAAGAAGACAAAGAAAATATTTATACGGAGATGCACTTGCTTAATGTGCGTTAAGCATTGTTCATTACGACACAATGTGACCGTATCTAATCTGTAATCTACACTATTCACCTGATTACAAAGCACAGATTATCTGTAGTAAAATAATTCAAAGCCCACTAACGTTGTCTCATAATTCTTTTCAAAACGCAATTCAAAAGTAAACACTGTAAATGCATATATATATATATATCGTTCTAAGCAGTGCATAAAAAAGTAAGTGCAATGCATTCAACAGACTGATTTCATCTATATCTGGCACTTATACGAAAAGACAAAATTTAGCATCCAAGGTGCGGCAGAATGGCCCAGATTCCGAACCGAACGTACCCAGATTCGAGCTCTGTCCGCGGTAAGTTCTGGAAAGTACGTGATGAGTTTCTAATAAGAACGAAACCGGTGTCCTGGATTAATAGCCTATGCTGCACTATACAATGCTTAGTTTATAATGACAGATTTATGTAGGTAAAGTTTAAGGTATTTATTGCAAGATCGTAACCTTGATTAAAGTAAATGCGCATTAGTCGTCGTTGAGTCGTTCGAAAGTGGGACTGATGTTTATTTTAAATTCACAATCCAAATTAAAATGACTTTTATCACCCATCGTACAATTGACGAAGATTAAAATAAGCTAAATATAATTTCTAATAGTTAATGTGAATGAGAGCACCAGTCGAATATTTGGAACCTATAACGTATCAGCATAGCATACTTAGGTTTTTCTCCGTAATCAAAAAGAAGACACATATTTTCGCTTTGTCAAAATACGTCAGTGCGTTTGACTGACAAAATGTTTACCATTTTGTTCCATTGGATAGCAAAATAGGATTGGTATTTATCCCGATTTCGCAAACTCGATTTACAGAGTTGTTTCTAACCAGACTTGAAAAATTTAGAATAATAAAATGGAAATGCCAAAATAGAAGCCCGGCCTATAAAAAGTGGCAGTAAAGAAAAGGCCTTCACTGTATTTTTTATCTACTTCATTTTCCTAGGCACTGGCATTTTACGCGTAGAGCCCGAAACCACTAATCCTGGCCTATGCATAATTAATAAAATCGGACCATGCGAAAATTTGAAATTATAAAAAAACGAATAACTGAGAAAAATTATTTTTGATAAAAACATTTTTGAACAAATGCGACTTGATTTGTCTTTGCATTAAATTGATCAAACGCATCTTGTCGGAATATTGCCAAGCACACAATGTAACCAATCTGCAAAGTTTTCATAAAAACACAAGTTCGATCAATTAAAATCGCGTTAGAAGAAACATCCGTTCATTCATTTGTACAGCCGAGTATTCAGCATTGCCTTTCAGAAAAACAGTCTCATCAATTATCTGATCAATTTATCAAACAAACATACAATATATATATATATATATATATATCAAATAGTCCATCAATATTTATCCATAAATATATATAAACATTGAATCAACTTTCCATCTCTCAAAGTGCCTTTAAAACACTCAAAAAATCCATAAAAGCCATCAATAACTATATAACCATCATTATATTTACTTAATTATTAAAAAATAAAAGAAAAACTGCATACCTAATAATCTTTCGATGCAACTTTTTACCCATCATTTTATCACCACTGACTGCGCAGGTTATGATGTCAATTATTCAAATTAAAATTGCTCGCTTGATATAAATACAGATTTAATTGAACCTAACCAGTCCGTTACCGTAGCAAAACCAAAGGAACCCACACTTCTGACATGTCTTGATCTTCCATCATCATTACCATCATCATCATCATCATCATCATCATCATCATCATCATCATCATCATCATCATCATCATCATCATCATCATCATCACATCACATCATCATCATCATCATCATCATCATCATCATCATCATCATCATCATCATCATCATCATCATCATCATCATCATCATCATCATCATCATCATCATCATCATCATCATCATCATCATCATCATCATCATCATCATCATCATCAGAGTACGACGGAAAACTGACTAACGAGGATCAAACCGTATATCCTTTCCTAATTAGAAACCCTCACGTATTCATCTATTCATTGTTTAATCAAACTAATATATATATATATATATATATATATATATATATATATATATATATATGTTTATTGTACATTGGTGAAAGTTCGAAATAAAGACGAAACCGATCTACTAGATAGTGCATTTGCTACCTAATAAAATATTTAATTCATACTATATATATATATATATATATATAATGATTCAGGTTTATAGCGCGTTTCTATTACATAGGTTGTCTGCATAAACATACGTGCACAATATACAAGACTGTTGGTCAAGTATATCGATTGGGTCATTTCTGGGAAATATTCGACTATCTAAAAAAATTCCGAGATCGGAGCTCTAACCACGGCAGATTTATTTCTCAACCGCTGCCGCTAACTACAAGCAATTTTGATGAAATACTATATTTTAAAATAAAAATCACAAGATAATAAAGGTGAAGCGTCAAGTAGGCAAGTTTCGTTCTTACTGGGAACTTGTTAAGTATTTGACCAAATTTTCTGTGAGTGGTGCTTGTACCGAGGATCGAACCGGGGAACATTTGCTTCTGAGTCTTGCATTCATGCACAGCGCCAAAACTACAGCCAACTAATCGCAAATATATTTATATAAAAACTTAAGTTTTGGCAATTCATTCTTCCTTGTGAAGCCTATTTTGCATCTCTTGCGAACCAAAGTTCTAATTAACAACTCCTGATTTGTCACTATATAAAGATATCATGCCATACAGAGTAATTGTATCGAATATATAAATATAAGACTTCTGATCTATTAAGATTTTTTGTTCACATGATTGAATTCGGTTTTTGAATCAAAGCCTGCTGAATAGAAATTTAGTCCATTTCCCCACAATATGGTGTTAATACACCTTTTTAGGCCGGTTACGTGTTAAATATAGTCGCATTTCCAAGGACTTCATATGAATTTACTTTACAAATTCTTCAATAGATTAACTGGAAATATCATAACTGATATCCATCGAGGCCGAGTATAAGGCTTGCTAGAGGAGCATGCGTTTTAAATTAAATAATATTCTCAATTATGAGGAAATTTAGTCTGTCTTCAAAATCATGGTGTCGATACCGTTAGCAGATATGGTACATATTATACATAGCGAGTTGGTTTTCCAGTCGCATTGCCAAAGACTTTATATGAAGTTAACACAATAAATACATATAGATATACAAGATTTTACATTCTATGACCAAATAACCAATTGGTAGTGACATAGTGTCGGCTTCTACAAATAAGTAAACACGAAACGCATGTGAACATGAAATTACACATATTTCTTGCTGAGTTTGGCATTTTATTCTAGTCTATATTAAACTATTTTGTTGCTAGTTACGTAATTGGTAATATAAAATTGTAAATCGCAATTATTTCACATATCGTTAGCTCGCTTTAAATAATTTCAATCGCCACCCGCGCAATCAATAATTGCTTTAGTGTATATTGGAAATACAAATGATTTATTTCATCCATTATCATATCAAATTAGTTATGCGTACATTTTAGTTAGAAAGGCTACCTCTGTTTTACCTAACGATTTTGCTGCTTAAAAATTTTTTCTAGGTGACATGGTGTTATACAACTCCCTCATTCTTATTTCGTAAAACCAGATGGCTTTGTAGATATTTTGATAATCATTGACGCGTCGTCGGTCGTCAAAAGGTACGCGACAAAGAAATAATTTTTTGAAGGGTTGTATCAATATCGAAATAACTCAAGATAAAATATGAACGCGGATTTAAGAAACTTTGTTAGATAAAACGCTAATAATGTAAATTCGCGGCTTGCTTTTTTCACTAGAACGGATAATATTCTGCTGCTTGCCAGTAATTCTGTTTATCCACTTAATCTTACTCGGCTGGCGTTAGTTTTGTTATGTTGTTCGACGACTGGTTAAATACAATTGGATTGGTGTTTACTTCAAGCTGGCAAACTTGATTTAAAGAATTCTTACTCGGACAGTTGGTTATCGATTTCTGTTCATCGATTTCGATGCGTAAATATAAATCTTCAAATATGGTTCATTCATGCACGCATGCAAACGCAATTACCTCAAGCGAACTCAAAAATAGTTGTGAACGTAATCTATTATAGTTAGTGTACTGAAGCATGACATTATTATGAAACAGGTTAACTTAAAAGATTTTTGTTAATACAGGAACCTATTCATGTGCGTTTCAATGCCACCATCTGGCGGTGCTAAAAATAGCTTTATTAGCAAAATGATACTCTGAAGTATTTATTGAATCAAACATCACGTACAAGCAGAATTAAAAATACAACGAGACTTCACCAAAGCCGAAGGACATTTCCACACCGGAAATGGGGAATTGCATTCGAAATATGTATTTGACAAATTTAAAGAGCAGCGACTAATGTGATGCTTCATAAACAAACCATTTTTGCGACGAACAACTGATAATTCACAAACAAACGATAAACTCCCCGTAATCGTAAACCAAATGTTGTTAATTTATATACTAGGAATAGCTCGACAGTCCGTTGAGAAGATAGGACTTGTTGAATGCTGAAGAAGCGCGTCTAAGCTAAATAGGGAATAAAAATAACGGAATACTACAGACAGTTAACAAATATTACATATGGGTCTCCAGATATTTTTCATTGCAATAAATGACAAATACTGCGCATTTCAGAAGCAGTCAGTTGCAGCATTACCCATCAGATAAGTAAACAAAATACGTGTACATTAATTTAATGTAATATGGTTATTTTTTTCAATTTTGCGTTTTTCTGCCTCGCATGGGGAATTTTTCTGTCTTGTTATTTGTTTCATACTGTAACTATGACATTCATCTTAATTTATTTTGCTTTCTAAACTTCCTACATGGCATAACAGACAATGCAGTCTAGCTGAGATCTGCAAAAAATGACTACAACTGTCTTAATAAACTTATCTAGACCTATGTCTAGAAAGAAAAGATTAATTTAGTCAGTATATGACGATGACAAACAATAAACAGGGACATCAGTTAGTAAGTATACAAAGTTATCATGAAATCTTTGGTTCAATCTAAGCAGAAATTTTAAAAAAATTGAACATTGGGACCAAAAGAAAGAACATTTTCTTAATATTGTATTTGATGAAGAAAATAAACGAAAACCAACCTTCAGGAAAATAGTTTTACGCAATTAGGCACGTCTCAATTTAATTGATGAAATTAATTACTGCAATGTGCGCTCCAAATATGTTTTAAGCCAGCTGTTGGTATGAAACACTCACATATAGGATATTCTATTTACTTGTTGTCACACATTATTGTTTTAAGATTTCTATATATAAGCCGTGCGTGAGGCATATTCAAGGCTTTGACGGATACGTAGTCGTAATAAACAAAACAGGTTTACAGGCTACATTTTCAGTGATCAATTTTTTATATCTCAATTCCTCATCGAAGGTAAATAAGGTTTTGCAGACATCGTTACCTAATATATAAATTCGAAATTACACACACACACACACACACACACATATATATATATATATATATATATATATATATATATATATACATATATTGTCATATATAAACACATTGCACCCACTGCTGTCATCTTTACCTTTTGCCATCGCGTTTTAAATAAAATTTTCTTTATAAAATCACAGTGCTGCGGATAGTGCAGGAAAACTATACCATACTCAAAGTTTTGACTTTACAGATTGACTTCACTGTAGTAACCAGAAGTGCTAAGGGAGAAAAAATACAAAATTTAGGTTAAGCGGTACTCGATTACTAGGACTTGTATACTTCGTTACATTATAACTCTAACACAGCTCTACTTGCCAGATCATGCATTGATGGGAATAAGTTAATGAAGCTGTAAACATCAAAACAGAGGCGGAGCTATTTAAGGAAATGATCAAAGTAAAGACTCACAATAAAAATTAATTTAATTGACTATTGTTAGTTTTTCTTTTTAACTGGTTAAAAACATGTATGAATTCATACGAATGGATATTCATCTATCCATCCATTCGTGCATACGCACATACACACCAAAACCTTCATAAAAACAACAAACACACCCACATACATACATGCATACATACATACATACATACATACATACATGCATACCAAGACAGCCATACATATATATCTTGTACATACATACATACATACATACAGCCACATACATACATACATACATACATACATACATACATACATACATACATACATACATACATACATACATACATACATACATACATACACATACATACATACATACATACATACATACATACATACATACATACATACATACATACATACAACCATTCATACATACATGCATACATACATGCATACATATATACATACATACATACATACATACATACATACATACATACATACATGCATACATACATACATACTACATACATAATAAATACATACATACAAACATACATACATACATACCTATGCACATGCATACATACAGACATACATATATATATGTATATATACATATAAATACAGAAATATATACATACATAAACATATACACATACGTATATACACACAAGAATACACACATGCAAACATGTAAATATACATAAATAAAAGAATGCACACATACATACAAACCTACAGGTGAGGGGACACCACTTGTACCAAATTCCCCAGAAACTCCATGAAATGTCACATGGAGCCGGCTTATCCTCAAAGGAGTCAGCCACGCAGTAAAGTAAAGTAAGTAGATTTCATTACATACATACACACAAACATACATACAGCCTTTTATAATTACACAATTACATACATACAGCCCTGAAGCATACACATACATACAGCTGTACATACAGCCATACACATACATACATACATACATACATACATACATACATACATACATACATACATACATACATACATACATACATACATACATACATACATACATACATACATACATACATACATACATACATACATACATACATACATACATACATACATACATACATACATACATACATACATACATACATACATACATACATACATACATACATACATACATACATACATACATACATACATACATACATACATACATACATACATACATACATACATACATACATACATACATACATACATACATACATACATACATACATACATACATACATACATACATACATACATACATACATACATACATACATACATGCACATACATACATACATACATACATACATACATACATACATACATACATACATACATACATACATACATACATACATACATACATACATACAGCACATACATACATACATACATACATACATACATACATACATACATACATACATACATACATACATACATACATACATACATACATACATACATACATACATACATACATACATGCATACATACATACATACATACTACATACATAATAAATACATACATACAAACATACATACATACATACCTATGCACATGCATACATACAGACATACATATATATATGTATATATACATATAAATACAGAAATATATACATACATAAACATATACACATACGTATATACACACAAGAATACACACATGCAAACATGTAAATATACATAAATAAAAGAATGCACACATACATACAAACCTACAGGCATAAATGCATACAACATACAAACCTGAACACATACACATAAAAGTATAGACACATGCACACGTGAGTAAATATGTTTACCCATAAGTATACACAAGAAAATTAAATTTGTGAATATTTGTGTAGTTTCAGAATATTTTGGCGTCATTGGATAAAATAAAATAGGTTTCTCTACGTTTTCCTTCCTAAAAATTAAAAGAAGCTGTAAATCCACTATGCGCACGATGGCGTTCATTCTATTTGTTTTCATAGTTATTGGCGTCGTCAGGTATGCGTCTTCTAACATTAATTGAAACTCTGCCATACTAACATGTTAATAGGGTAGCTATCGGTGGTATCATCGAGCAAATTGATTCATATTTCATCTTAATCGCTGAAAGAGTTTAGGATAGCAATGACGATAAGAATTGACACAGCGTGGTGGTCGCCGGGTCGGAAGTGCCATGGTTTCAGAAATTTTCTAATGAGAACGAAGCCATGGAAAATTTTATGGGCTTCCTTTGCAAAATAGAAAAACTATTACTATTAAAAACTGCCACATTACCTATACATGCACATACATTTATTTATTTAAGCTTTTTATACCTGTGTGTACGTGTGTTTGTATGTGTGCGCGTATTTGCCTGTGTGTCTTGCGTGTATTGTTTAAGCATAAAATGATTTGTGTTTGCAATCGTTAAATGCCACGATAAATCATAACTAAAGGCAGAGGACATGAAAGCACGTTATTCATTTCAACACTTGGCAATATTGCCACTAAACTTTCTGCACACGGATTCAATTTTGTGGATGTTTAGTATAATTAGCCTAAGCTAAGCAGGACGTTTTAGGTTTACATACTTTTAACAAAGAACTTGAAAGATACATATGTACCTTAATGTATTTAATAAATGTTTTCTTTCTACATAGGGATTTCTTATATTGATATATACTGAATTAACGATTTATGGTTGGATGTAAAGTATATACATGTTAGTATCTACAAAGTGTTGCCTAAGGTAGAAAATGCAATACATACAGTGGACAAGTCGTCAAATACTGTCCAGACTTTGCTGGGGACAAACCTTGCCTAAAGTGGCAAAGGCAATTCTTCCTGCAGAACGGTTTCATCCTTATAGGAAAATCGTCAAGTACTATGAAAGAAGAAATACCACACAAGCTCCATTTAATCGAAAGGCTGACCAAAACCGTATATTCATATATAATGGAAAATGCGTGTAGTATGCAGCAAAGGAGGCGCACTGAATAGTGCCAGATTCCAAAATAAATTTACCCTGCTTCGAATCTCGTCCACAGGAAATTATGGATAATACTTGAAGAGTTCCGAATAACGACGAAACCGGTGTACCGGATAATGTGCATTTGCTACTTTTTAAAATGCTTAATTTGTACTGAAAAAATATATGTATATTTGAAATCCTGCCATAATTCGTCCATTCAATATAATTTCCCAATATATAATTGTTATCATCGCCCGCGCAACTAATGTTCGCTTAATTATATAAATGTTCATTTCAAATCCCCCCCATGTAGTGTGGTGTCTGTTCAGTAATGACAGATTTGGGATGATTAGTTCGAACTTTGGGTTTTCATGGATGCCATATGAGCTACTCCTAAAAGAAAAATCGACTAACCAAGTTACATTAGTTAGTATATAACTGAAAATTGTGTGTAGCTATATATATATATATATATATATATATATATATATATATATATATATATATAACTTTGTGTGTGTATATGTGTGGAAATCGTATGTATCTGTGGAAAATATCTGTCGTAATAAAATCCCAACAGTAAAAAACGATTTTTCTGCATTGCAAATATATTACAATTATTCATTCGCTGCTTTCAATACTAAACCTCATTAGTATATGACAACACACTTTGGAAAAATCAAATCCAAACACACACTTTATGGAATATTGACGTGATCGGAGTCTATTAAGTGGATTGTCTTCTAAAACTGGTTTCTTTAAAGAATGCCTCTCCTGACCAACACCAGTATTCATTGAATTAACTTGGCAAGAAATTCACAATGATTACATTTTATTTCACACCTTAAAGCACATAGTGCCTCTGTGTATTACTTTTCGTATTGTTTTAACACAAAGCATAAGTCTACCAAAAGAAATTAGCTACATAACAATGCATGGATTAAATCAAAACTATTTAATAGAATATGCAAAACTTCAATCAATAAAGCACAACTCACTATGCCAGCATATCTTGACCCGGAAGTTGAACTTGAGTCGTCAACAAGGCTAGTTGAATCAGAGAAACCTTCCTCCAAAGGAAGCTGTTGATTTAGACGGAAATCGTCGTTAGATATAAATTTAGAGCAATTTCCCAAACTGACCGTCTCTCCTAATGCGTATGTGGCACCGCCTGTCCAATTTGTTGCTGATATTAAAATTGAATGAGAAAAATTTTTAAGGTGCAAAAATTAACAAATACAAATTAATTTAAATGAACATTGGTTGCGAGGGCTCTGATAACGATTAATAAAAGCAAGTTTGTGATCTTGATATAAACACTTGTCCCATTATGTACATACATTTATCAGTACACCTTGCCGCAGGTTGGCTCAGTGGTTAGAGCAACAGATTACGTAACAGACTTGCCCTGGTTCAAGCTTGTCCGCAGCAAATTCTAGACAGTACATGAGGAGATCCTAATGAAGACGAAACTGGTCAACTGGATGAATTACCTTATCTACTTATTAAAATTCTTATTTTCGACTGAAAAATGTAGCTACATAATGGGACAGGTGTTTATATCAAGATAGCAACCTTAATTTAATTAATTTCAAGTAAAATCTTTGTAATAATTGAAAATTAGTTTACCTATCACGCTGTGTCGCATTGTTAGAATAACAGGAACTTTGTGAACTTGAATTTGGTTCAGTATGCTTACAGAAAATGGCTAAACTAATAAAATTGACCGTTTGTAATTCTATCGTTATATAATTAAATAAAAAATCTGCAGGTCAATGAGAGAATGGATAGTCAAACAGCGATAAATTTTATTTATCGATGAACGTATACTATTAAAATATGGACGATGTTTGTCTATAGCTAACGCGTCACCTTTGTCCTAAAGATGACAAAGTGGAAATTTAAACTATGTTGGTTTCATAATTGGTAAACTGATCACCTTTAGCTAAAAGCTCTTTAGACACAACACATCAAATAAGCAAAAAATTGTAGTGTACTCATTGGCAAAGCACTTTCGCAGTGGTTAATATTTAAAATTATTTATTATTTATTGTTGCTCTTAAACAGAACGAGTCATGTTTTTTCGGAAACCTAATATATGCAAGTATGTATTAGGTGTTGCGAACCTAGTAAAAAAAATTAGTTCCGTTGTGACCAGAAGGATAAATCAAAGACACCATGAACGGAAAGTATAATCTCATGCACATTCGTTTCGTGCTTACTGGAGACTCATCAGTTGGAGCCGGTATTACGCCCTATACTCACTTTTAATTTGGGTGAGGTATGTGAGAAAATTGGACAGTATATTCTATTGCACAAATATGTAAACCTGCAATAGTGAAGCTAACTTAATAAAAAGTCTTCGACAATGCGATTTCAAGGCCAACTCACTATATTTTTTATATAAATTTGCATCAGTATCTGATACCAACATGATGGTTTCCGAAATGGTACATGGTACACAATAGAGTTCAGACAATACATTTAGACATTTATATAATTAAGCGAACATTGGTTGCCAGGGTGGTGATAGCTATTATTATAATCAAGGTTGCGGACTTGATTAAAATAATACATTTAGACGATAATTGATTGTGCGGTAACAATTATTTAAATCAAGTTTGCGAGCTTGAAATAAACACCAACCCTATTGTATGTAACCAGTCGTCAAACTAAATAGCAAAACTAACGCCAGTCACATCGCACTGGCGCATTTCGACTTTCCACGATTATAATCAGAGTACGACAGCAAACTGACTAGCGGGGATCAAACCTCATTGCATATATATGGAAAGCAAAATTGCATACCTTGTACGTGACTGTAAATGTCGGCTGCACAATTTCTATGCAGTCACGAAAATTATCTGTTTGTAGCTTTCGCCACACACACACATATATATATATATATATATATATATATATATATATATATATATATATATATATATATATATATATATATATATATATATATATATATAGACAATACAATTAAACAATAATTGATTGCGCGGGTGGTGGTAACAGTTCTTTAAATCAGGTTTGCGAGCTTCAAGTAATTACAAATACCATTGAATTAAACCAGTCGTCGAACAACATAACAAAACTACCGCCAGTCGCAACGCAATGACGCGTTTCGGCATTCCATGATCATCATCAGAGTATGACGGCAAACTGACTAGCGAGGATCAATCCGTATTGCATATATATGAAAAGCCTAATTAGATATGCGGCTCTCACCTCTAGTAGTCTTGCATACAATATACGTGACTAGAAATGTCGGCTGCACAATTGCTGTGCAGTCACGAACATTTGCTGTTTGTAGCTTTCGCCACACACATATATATAGACAATACAATTAAGCAATAATTGATTGATTCTAATTTTGTTTTTCATATATATGCAATGCGGTTTGATCCTCGCTAGTCAATTTGATGTTGTACTCTGATGATGATCATGGAAGGTCGAAACGCATCAGTGCGATGCGACTGGCGGTAGTTTTGTTATGTTTTTTTGGTGACTGGTTAAATACAATGGGATTTGTGTTTACTTCAAGGTCGCACACTTGATTTAAACAATATAATTCAATTTATGTATAAGTTCACTAAAATTGAGAAATCAAAATATATTTCTGAACACCAGTTACTCCAACAAATCCATGCACACTTGCCTAGTTCCTTATCTGTTATAACATTTCGCAATAATAATGCCATAATTCAATTAAATATACAACCGTTTCTACTGTTTGTAGCTGAGACCTTATATTTATGCAATTGTGTATTAGGTTTTGCACACCTAGTAAAAATTAATTCAAATATCACCGCAAAGATAAGCCATAGACGGCAAGAACGGAACGTATAACCTCATATGGTACCAAAGGATGTCATTGAAAAGCATTTTACATTAGAGTACGACTTCAGTAGACCAGGCGAGTACAAATTGCTAGATCGTATTCAATATTAATTAAACGCAATGGTGAAATGACTTAATAAACTGGCGAGTTTGAACAATATATTCGAGAAAAATATTTACTTTCGGAAAATAGAAGCGAACTAATATTCGAAAAATGAAAATAACTAGGAATAAAGTAATATAGAAGAAATGTATTTTCCATAATACTCAATGTTAAACACCAAACGAAAGACAGATGTGATAAAGAAAGAATAAGTAAAACCGGCCAAAATAAAAAAATGCAATAATTGAATAGTGCATTAGAAATAAAAGCTACGTAAGAATTAAGTATCTAGAACAATAGCAAGAATAGGCGTTAAACTGAATATAATAAAATCGATAAACAAAATTTAATTTAGAAAATCAACTTTGTGTACTTGAAATAAGAACCAATCCCAGTGTATCCAACCAGTCGTCTAACATGGGAAAACTACCATCAGTCACACGTACTGACGCGTTTCAACCTTCCATAATCATCATCAGAGCACGACTGGTTAAATACAATGGGATTGGTTGCCATAGCAAACTAGCAAATTTTTTTCTAAGTAATTATTATCAGCACCCGAGCAATCAATGATAATTATATATATATATATATATATATATATATATATATATATATATATATATATATATAGATAACGATGCGGCAAAATTTAATCTTCATGACTGCATAGGAATTATGTATTCGACAATTCAAACCACATGCAATGTCTGTGAGCCTACTAGAGGTGAGAGCTGCCTTTTTAATTTTCCCTAACGTATAAATGAATTTTGGTTTCATCCTCGCTAGCCAATTTACCATCGTACTCCGATGATGATCATGGAAGTTCGAAACGCGTTAATAAGTTAGACTGACTGTAATTTTGCAAAGTTGTGCGACACGTTAGATACAATGGAATTGATGACTATATCAAGCTCGCAAACTTTATTTAAATGAATGCTATCAACACGTGAACAATCAATGATTGTTAAATTTTCATTTGAATCCTGGCCGTTGGTTGTTTTGATTTTGGGTTAATAGTGCACTATAATGCGCGCGTTATTGAAGAAGGTACTCGTCACGACTGATCAAAATATAACCCAGCATACTAGTTATGGTTGTATAAACAGCATAGTTGTCTTGCCTCGTCCTGGGTTTGTTTACTTTTACAATCTTCGGGCAGCCGAGCCAGATACAGCTTTATGCGCATTATTGCAATTAAGAGGGATACACAGTTATATCGATATGTAAACAAGCAATATTTTTCAAAGAAATAGTATGAACCAACATCAATAATAGCAAAAAGGGGGCCATTAGTCGAAAAATAAGTAAGTTTAGTCTCTGATGAAACTGATTATGGATCAAACCTCCGATCATAAGTGCATTTTGACGGATAACAGCATAACCAAGCATTATGAGTGACTATTTTCTTACGTGATGACTACATGAATAGCAACCAGCTAGATGTGAATAAATGTGCATAATTTGAAATTACAATTATCGCCCAGACACTTCAAAGCATGAATCAGCATAACTGTTTTGGTAACGTCAAGAATCATCCTGCTTTATTAATGTTCTAATATAACTCGACGATGGACGCAACTGATTACATGAGTTAACTTCTAAACAATATATGCTAATGCTTAACACTAGGTATCACTAACGCAACTAACTGCTTATTTGCATGTTTTGTGATACGCAACATACAAACAAAGGTTGAATTTCTTATTCCTTCTAATGTGTCTATGCAGGAAATTTGAATTAGTGAACTTCAAGTAGGAAGTATTTTGACAAATGAAAACTTAAGCACGTTTATTTTAATACTGTTAATTCCATCTGTCGCTGTATAAAAAAGTGCACTGTTAAAATTGTACTTCAGCAAAGTCAAAATAAAAACAAACAATTTGATTTGAGAATTTATAAAAATAAACGAACATTGATTGCGCGAGCGATGGTAAGATTAATTTTTTAAATCAAGTTTGCGATCTTTGTATACACACCAGTCCCATTATATTTACATTTGTAAGTATAGACAAAGCATTGCACAATTTAGAAAGGACAATTCATTCAGTAGACGGTTTCTTCCTTATTGTGAACCTTTTAAGAGATGTCGCTGGCAAATCCTGGACTGTACTTCAAGAGTTTCCGATTAAAATGAAACCAATCTACTAGACGCATTTCTTTTTCTAACTTATGCAATGCTTAGTCTATAATATTAAATGTGTGTATACACACACACATGTAATATATATATATATATATATATATATATATATATATATATATGATTTGTACTTATATCAAGTTCGTAACCTTAATTTAAATAAATAGCTTAATCTGAGGCTTCGTACAGACAGACTAGCATTAACGACTCTATGTCAAAACAATATATTGCGTGTCTTACCGATTAAGTCAGACCTGAATGGAATGTTGTGTGTAACCTCGGGATACAAGGCTGCAAGACCTGAAGTTTCATGGAGACGAGCAACATCACCAATTTGTTCCATACCGTGATCCGCTGTACTGCTTGTAATTGGCATTCTTTTAGCTGAAGATCTGCTCAGAGGCGAATATTCAAAACCGCCATAATTGTTATTAGTGTCATTATTTCGTGAATAGGAGTCCGAGGGTGCTGTACGATGTGTTTTTAAATGTTTACCATTAACTTCTACTGCAGATGCACTGAAGCCGGAAGAGTTCGCTCGATTCTGCTGAGTTGAATGAACTTCGAAGTTATTTGAATCACCAATGTCGACCCTATCATTAAAGTCAGCATTTTCACTACCACCACGGAAAACTGTAGCAGAGTTAGACTCGCAAAAAACAGACCCAGGTGTGGTTGAATCCCTCGTACCATACGACGACATTGGTGTGTCAACCTGTTCAATTTTCAGGTTTGGTCTAAGGTACTCAGATTTTATACCGCTATGTTGACCACTTGAAAAATCATAGATAATATATATTAAGAAAAAAGCTTATTATTATAATCAACAACAATGTAACATTGATTCAACAAATTTTCTTTCAAAGAATACATTGTGTCATAGAAAAAGAAAAATTTTCTATTTTAAAGTTTATGCAAAATGCTTACAAATAATAAGTTTTAACTGTTTAGGAAGAAAAAGAGCAGAGCGATAAACCGATTTCGAAATCATCTTTTGGAACGCAATTTAAATTTTCCACAGTAAAATTTCAGCAGCCACATTCGTAAGATTTATTTTAAAGCAATATATTTCACACACATAACAATAAATTATATAGATCAGGTTTTCATACTTCAAATAAGTATCAATCTCATTTTATTTAAACCGTCAGTTATAACTACTGATACGTTTAGTCCTTCGTTGGAAATTATACTAGAATCACAGAAGACTGACCAACAGATGGTAAACCAAAGATAACGCATAAAGTTTGCAAAGGATAAAATGCATCTATGAAGCCCAATTGTCTTAACTGCACTTTAAACTGCACAAATTACGTGCATTAAAGATATTTACATATTCAAGCTTCTACAAAATTTATTTTGTTTAACTAAAAACGTAGTGACATACGTGCAACGCGCTTTAGTTTATTTAGAATTCATAAAGCTGATTTATATGATGCCTATCACCAAACGCACAATCAATTAATATCAAATAATATATCAATTTATTGGAAGCTTGTAACGTTTATGAACGAAGAAACATAGACATAATTCAGACGATATTCCAGTATATCAGAATAATAGAGGTGAGCCTCATTTAAATTTTCCTTAAATTTATATAAATATTAGTGTTTACTCTCCGTTTGCCAGTTTTCTTTCGTGCTCCGATGATAGCCAAGAAGGACCGAAGCATGACAGTACATAAAAGTACAGAAGTTTCCAATTCTTCTTTAAAAAGAACTGGCATCTACTACATATTCTCAAAAGTGATCTATATAACTATTATCACTACCCGTGAGTTCATTCAATGCTTAATGTAATAACGATCAAGACAGATTGATACTGTTTTTTTGCAGAAAACAAATATATATACAATTGGGTATTAAATTTTTCGCACCTAATGACAAGTTAGTTCAAATATGACCGGAAGGATTAACCAATGCAAGCACGAACTGAAGGTATAATCTCATTTGCACATTCGTTTCCAGCTTATTGGCGATTTATCAGTAGGAGCCGGCATTACGCCCTATACCCAATATATAATTGGGTGGGTCCTCCATTCCTCACCCAAATATATAATGGTATAAGGCGCAAAACCGGCTCCCACAGATGTATTTCTAGTAAGCACGAAAAGAATGCTGACATGAATTGAAGACAGATTTCGGATTACAATTTAAAAAAAATCTATGGCCATATTAATATTTCGCGCTATGTTGACTTCGTTAACTCACATTATAGATGTTAGCTAAGGAAACTAATGGTTAAGTATGCCAGCCATAGTGCTAGAAGCTGTGGCGAGAACGAAATGGATAAAATTCATTTAAAGAATAGAAAAAAATTAAATTAATTGGTGTTTAAACATATAACAAGTAAAGCTCATAAAGATTAAATTGTTGAAACTTTATTTTAAAGGTTAATAAGTAGAGAAACTAGAGATACTAAATTATCAACAGAAGGAATGCATTTTTAATGCACAAATATTAGATGAATGAAATATTGCGGACCCAAGTACGAAAGCTGGTATGTAATAATCAAAATAGCAAAAGGAATTTAACGGGAGTAATCATGATATATTAAAATTTAATTCTAAAATAAGTGGAGAATTGAAACAGGTCTGATACGTCGGGCATAACAAAACATTACATTAAACATTTTTAGTGTTAAAATTTAACTGGAGAGAAATTTGATTTAACAGTGGTTCTCACTTGGTTTTGGTTAATACTGGATCTAAAGATTATTCTTTAGCTCAGTGCGTAAGATTGCCAAACATTAGTGCTTTTATCTTGCGACAACATAAAGGATATGCGAAACAAACCGTCGCGACAATAACACAGATGACTTTCAATGAGTCTGCAAAGGGTTCGAAAATGTAGTATGCACAATAAGGCTAGATGAATTTATGATATGCGATTCAAACGTTTATTTGAGGCGTTATCTCTCAAGCATGTACGGTGTTGCATACATTGCAGAGAATGTTATATATAACGACCAGTGTCGGTTCAAAATCACCGCCTTTGATTACGTTGCATACTATCTAGCCTGTGTGTGCATACCTTGCTAAACTACGAATTTTAAATTCTGTTGGCAGCACCTTAACAAGCTTATCTTATTCTTAAAGCATTAGATAAAATGTATTTCCTATTGAGTATGACTATATGACACCCAACCAACTAAACGAGCATAGATTGTGCCGGTGGTGTTAAAAGTTGTATTAAACAAGGACACGAGCTTGATATAAGCACCAATCCTATTAAGTATAAATTTGTTAGTATAAATTAAGCATCGTCTAGTGTACAAAATGCAATTTATGCATTAAACCGCTTACTTCCTTATTGGTAACTCTTCACGTACTGTTGGCGGCAAAATCTGGACCTCACATAAAGAATTCCCAATAAGGATGAAATTTGTCTATTGGATGAATTGCCTTTTTTACATTATACAATGCTTAGTTTAGGCTGGAAAATGTATTCATAATGGAATTGGTGTTTACATCTAGCTCGCAACGTTGATTGAAATAATCTAACCGACTACACTCATTTTCAAATCTGAGATTATAATTGCTCCATTGTTGCTCATTACTGTATTTATCTAGTTCAAACATATAATTGGCTCTTTCTCTACACTACAGTGAAAAAAATGCCAAGGATCAAGTCGAAAATCTGAACGAATAATGCTGAATTCAGCGACGATTTATTGGAAAATCTTTACTACATTTATGCATTCGGAAATTTCTACGTGCTATTCATTCGAAAATAATTGATTTTTAATGAAATTATTGCATTAGAAAAGAGTAGGTTCTTGACGTGCATAATTACAACGGTTAGAAAGCCTTCGCTAACATAAACGCTATTTTTTCGAAAATATGTGGACATTCAATTTGGATAAATTTTAATTTTAAAGTGAAACAGTTCACATTATAAGTTTACTACTAGAAGCTAAACAGCCTAGTAACCTCTCGCACAAAGATATCTTGTAAGAAAAATGTCATTATGACGTTTCTTTGAATCAAGTTTGCGTGCTTTAAGTACACACCAATCCCATTGTATTTAACCAAACGTCGAACAACATAACAAAACTACCGCCAGTCGCACGCACTGACGCGTTTCCACCTTCCATGATCATCATCAGAGTACTACGGCAAACTGACTAGCGAGGATCAAACCGCATTGAATATATATGGAAATCAAAATTAGATATGCGGCTCTCACCTCTAGCAGTCTCGCATGCATTGAACTTGATTGGAAATGTCGGCTGCACAATTTCTATGCAGTCACGAACATTAACCGATTGCATCTTTCGCCATATATATATATATATATATATATATATATATATATATATATATATATATATATATATATATAGAAGATAAAAGTAAGCAATAATTAATTGCGCAGGTGGTGGCAACATTTATTTAAATTAAGTTTTCGTGCTTAAAGTAAAAACCCATCCCATTATATTTTTAACCAGCTGTCGAAAACACTCTAGCAAACCTACATGAGTCACTTTTGACACGTTAAGACCTTCCATGATCATCATCAGAGTACTACGGCAAGTTGGCTAGAGAGGATGAAATCGCATTGCATACATAAGGTAAGCGAAACTTTAATAAATACAAATTTCATATAGCAAACAAAAAGCTGAGTGTTTACAAAGAATATTTTACTTGTATTAATCAATATCCAACGGTATTTTAGATGCGGATAACACGATTCCTTAAATGCGTAAAATTAAAAAAATAGAATAGCATTAGAATAGAATAAGAATAGTATTACAATAGAATTAGAATAGAATTAGAATAGAATAAGAATAGAATTAGAATAGAATTAGAATAGAATTAGAATAGAATTAGAATAGAATTAGAATAGAATTAGAATAGAATTAGAATAGAATTAGAATAGAATTAGAATAGAATTAGAATAGAATTAGAATAGAATTAGAATAGAATTAGAATAGAATTAGAATAGAATTAGAATAGAATTAGAATAGAATTAGAATAGAATTAGAATAGAATTAGAATAGAATTAGAATAGAATTAGAATAGAATTAGAATAGAATTAGAATAGAATTAGAATAGAATTAGAATAGAATTAGAATAGAATTAGAATAGAATTAGAATAGAATTAGAATAGAATTAGAATAGAATTAGAATAGAATTAGAATAGAATTAGAATAGAATTAGAATAGAATTAGAATAGAATTAGAATAGAATTAGAATAGAATTAGAATAGAATTAGAATAGAATTAGAATAGAATTAGAATAGAATTAGAATAGAATTAGAATAGAATTAGAATAGAATTAGAATAGAATTAGAATAGAATTAGAATAGAATAGAGTAGAATTAGAATAGAATTAGAATAGAATTAGAATAGAATTAGAATAGAATAGAATAGAATAGAATAGAATTAGAATAGAATAGAATAGAATAGAATAGAATAGAATAGAATTAGAATAGAATAGAATAGAATAGAATAGAATAGAATAGAATTAGAATAGAATTAGAATAGAATAGAATAGAATAGAATAGAATAGAATAGAATAGAATAGAATAGAATAGAATAGAATAGAATAGAATAGAATAGAATAGAATAGAATAGAATAGAATAGAATAGAATAGAATAGAATAGAATAGAATAGAATAGAATAGAATAGAATAGAATAGAATAGAATAGAATAGAATAGAATAGAATAGAATAGAATAGAATAGAATAGAATAGAATAGAATAGAATAGAATAGAATAGAATAGAATAGAATAGAATAGAATAGAATAGAATAGAATAGAATAGAATAGAATAGAATAGAATAGAATAGAATAGAATAGAATAGAATAGAATAGAATAGAATAGAATAGAATAGAATAGAATAGAATAGAATAGAATAGAATAGAATAGAATAGAATAGAATAGAATAGAATAGAATAGAATAGAATAGAATAGAATAGAATAGAATAGAATAGAATAGAATAGAATAGAATAGAATAGAATAGAATAGAATAGAATAGAATAGAATAGAATAGAATAGAATAGAATAGAATAGAATAGAATAGAATAGAATAGAATAGAATAGAATAGAATAGAATAGAATAGAATAGAATAGAATAGAATAGAATAGAATAGAATAGAATAGAATAGAATAGAATAGAATAGAATAGAATAGAATAGAATAGAATAGAATAGAATAGAATAGAATAGAATAGAATAGAATAGAATAGAATAGAATAGAATAGAATAGAATAGAATAGAATAGAATAGAATAGAATAGAATAGAATAGAATAGAATAGAATAGAATAGAATAGAATAGAATAGAATAGAATAGAATAGAATAGAATAGAATAGAATAGAATAGAATAGAATAGAATAGAATAGAATAGAATAGAATAGAATAGAATAGAATAGAATAGAATAGAATAGAATAGAATAGAATAGAATAGAATAGAATAGAATAGAATAGAATAGAATAGAATAGAATAGAATAGAATAGAATAGAATAGAATAGAATAGAATAGAATAGAATAGAATAGAATAGAATAGAATAGAATAGAATAGAATAGAATAGAATAGAATAGAATAGAATAGAATAGAATAGAATAGAATAGAATAGAATAGAATAGAATAGAATAGAATAGAATAG
>JAQBSW010002187.1:0-108915 GCA_029291075.1 Eudiplozoon nipponicum | reverse complement strand
ATTTCGTCACTACAAATTTAACACTAAACGTTGCTGCGTAGTTAGGCTAAACTCGAGGCTTCACATAAAACGGGATGATGGCTGTCTCATTAGATCCGGCAAGGTAAATCGACACTTATTCTTACCATGGGTGCAACTACTAATACATAATTGCAAATATATTAGGTTTCCGCAACAAAGAAAGCATAACTTTTATATATTTAATTGGATGTAATATTTTATATTTTTTGTACCGACTTCAACAGGTCGACCCACCAGATTGATAATTCATGCATTAGTGTGGATGCTTTCTATTTTACATTTAGATTAAAACCGAATAAATTTGACGTGCCAACTTGCATAAGTTTTTTGCTTTCTACATGTGTTAACCTCATTTACTGAAGCGAGTATAACAACTCCTTCGATACAACCTCACAGCATTTAGTTTCAACAAAAAACAGCGGACTAGACAGCAAATTGACTCATTGTTGGCAATCACGACCAGACATGGTCCTTCAACTAGCGAAAGAATAAAAAAATCTCTCCCATTTAAGGCTGCGAAATTAGCTTTAATAAATTAGTCTTTATATAGAATTTGAACAGTTTTGATACTGGTGAAGGATATGCACAATCGTCACTCTAGGCCATCGGTTGTTATTTTAATTTTCACTGTTGAATAAGGTATGATTTTCTCCACAATGCTTGCCCACATCTTATCTTGGTTATCATTTTTCGCTTAAATATACTATTAAGCGAAATTTTTAGCGTATTGAAAGTTTGATAATGTTCTATTTCTTAAAAAAATCTAACAACTAATGAAGCTAACTATTGCAATATCTAATATTTATCAGATTTTCATTAGTAGCGCAAATAATCCTTTTACTCTGTGAGTCCTCTTGTATTTATCTATTTTGCAATTTCTTTATTTAAATTTTCGATGGTAAAAATGTTCTGAATGGCGTGGTTTTTTCTTTGCTTTGTATATTTCCTGTGCTCTTCTTTCTTTCCAGTGTTAATTGAAAGTATGTAACATTCATTGTGTTAGTGAAAGTACATACCACCACCTAGTAAGTGGTTTAAGTACAGATCATACTAGTAGATATACGTTTGTAAATGAATATACAAACACGACGTACCTACGTAGATTTCTACATGTATACATCGGTATCATCAAGGACTATACATCAGCACTTAAAACGTATGCTTGAATGACGCATACAAACACACATGCATACACATCTGTATCCATACATAAATACATACATACATTTATCCATACATATACTATTGAATGCATACATTTTTACGTGCGTATACGATACATACACGCTTTCAACCAAACCTACCACATTACATTATGCCTTTATATTCCGTGATCATCATGAGCGAAACATATTTGTTGACAGCTAAATCATGTGGGAGCAGTGGATTTGTTCGCCCGTGTTTGTTACACCTCATCCTGGCCGACGAGTGCGTCCTAGACTACCCAATTTGGATGTAAGTGACTTCAATTGTTTCTGCCATGTCAAAATCTGCCCACCCTGTTTCTTACGCCAATTTGGTGCTGGATGATGGAACAGAGCTCTACTGGGCAATCGGAATGAGGGCATGCGCAAAACGTGACCGAGCCAACGAAGTTGATGGAGCCTTATTTGTTTTTCTAACGACGAGCTCTTAATATCAGATCCAAAAATACGTCTATGGATGTCAACGTTAGTTATTCGTTGTTGGTAACCAACATGTGCTATACTCTCAAACAACGATGATCGAATGCCTGTAAGCGTCTCAGATCATCAACTCTAAGAGGCCAAGTTTCACTAGCGTATAGTAAGACCGCGCGTACAAATGCATTGTAAACACGACCTTTAAGGCAAAGTGAAATATTCGCGTTTCTCCATAAATGACGAAGGTTCGAGAAAGCTACTCTAGCTTTCGCGAACCGTATTCTCACCTCGTCGGACATATTGCCTACGTTATTGATAGAGCTCTCAAGATATGTAAACCCGTCGACTATGTCAAGATCTTCATTCTGCAGTCGCAACGTTGGAGTGAGTGTTGGGTGATCCTGTAACAGTATATTACATTTAGAGGGTGCGAATTTCATACCGAAAGACGGAACAACGTCTGTTAATCTATTCATGCGCATCATAGTCTTTGGTTAGAAACCCTTAGCGATATGGCATCGAATCGAGCTCAGTGGCGATCTTGTTGCAGATGTCTAGTAGAATCGTCTTCGTAACTTTCTTTCCTTAGTAGGGAAAAGTTAGCTGCGAGGTTTGGTTTGTTTATGACGTGATACAGTGAAATCCGCAAGGAAGCTGTATAGCTGATGTCGCCTTGCCCGAACGCTAACTTGGCCATAATGGTGTTGTGGAGAGGCTTAGTTTGCCTCATTTCTGTGAGTTATCATGATAAATTTACTCATAGTAGCAAGGTATTCCTTCTCTCTGCCTCTCTCTCTCTCTCTCGTAAATCTCACTTATTATTTGTCTAAATTCACTTAGATATTTTTTTTAATCCTTATGGTTATATGGCAGTGAAACATTAGTCACTTTTGACTTTTGTGTGGCTGGAAAAGATGATGATGGTGATGTTTGTTATACGTGATTTCAAAACCATCTGAGCTACGGTTGCAGTTTCAGATTTATCTAGTTCACTGGCTAATGGCAAATTCAATAATTTTCTCTGATAATTCTATGCAATAACTAGTTACTTTCAACAAAATCATTACTTCTGCGTCTAGGTTTCCTGGTATAAGTCAACTACTACTCATTTAAAACTCTGTCATCTGTACAATTAAACTGAATGCAAGTCATTGCAAGATATTATATCCTAATAATAATTAGAAAAATATTTTAACGAGAATAGCACTATTAGTTTTGGCCCACTGGTCATCAGACCAGAAACTTACACTACTGATTGTCAAGATTTAAATTCTACAAAACACGAGGATTAACTATAGCCTGTCTGTTAATCAAAGCAAGTTAATCCACGATTAGAATCTTCTAGCTCTCGCTTAGTTAAGCTCATCTCTCTGCATTGTATTTGTCTCCGGGCGTCTTTAAAAGCATGCAAGGTATATTCAGAATATAGGATTATGAGATTACAAAATTACTTTTAATATATAAAACTTCCACTGAACTGGATCTACCAAAAGCAGTTTGTATATTGTGGAACAAACCTGTTTGGCAGATTTTCTAAGCTAGTCCAGCTTATTCGTTTTATTATCTTTACCGTGCATGAGGTATGCCTTGTATTTTCATATTGTTTAGCTTTCTTTATCTAGATTTGCTGACTCAATATCACAATATTTGTAGATTTGTTTTTCTTCTGCATTACATGCTTCTTCTTATTATCATCAATTTTAATATAATTGAAGAGCGTCAAATACGGTAATTTATCATTTTTGAAGCAATTTTATTGTTCCAGGTATGCGTGAAATTGGCATATATTTGCTTTTGGTGCATCGATTTTCTAATTGTGTTTTATTCCATTTCATAACCATTTTTAGATTTGACCGCATTTTTCTTGTGCGGGACAATTGATAACACTCGTAGGTCGGTAAAATCTTGAATGTTGTACATTTTCAGGGGCTCTGATTATTGGCCTTTATTGATGGGTTATCACTTGTTCTTTACTTTGAAGCCCTTCATCAGCTGATTGTGTGAAAACGACGGAACAAGATTTTCCACTATTTTATTCCATATTTTCGGGGACTAATTTCTAGTCCCATCTTCAGGAAAATCTTGTTCCAACGTCATTTTCAGACAAGCAGCTGATGGAAGGCTTAAAAAAGAAGGGACAAGTGAGAACCCATCAATCAAGGCCAATAATCAGAGCACTTGGAAATGTACAACATTTAAGAGTTTACCGAACTACGAGTGCTATCAGTTGTCCCACACAAGAAAAATGCGATCAAATCCACAACAAGAAGGACAACACTGCGCAAAAAGATTCAACATTTTTAGATTATTTCATATCCTGGTTCTTTCTCCTGTACGATATGGGGGCTTAGTTAACTTCCCCAAAATCGATTATATTCTAGATGTCGCTGGAAATATGAACTCCGCTTTGTTTCTTTCCAGGTTTGCTTGTATAAAGTCCTGAAGTTCGATTATACAAACCATCTTTTCAGTTCTGTGTCTCCAAATTGTTGGCTAATTTTTCGTCTTTGCAGGCCTATATTAAAAATTTTGTCATGTTATTCTGTCATGCTCTTCACACTTTCGTCATTTCTCGCTAAATTGGTCAAACTGAAGACAATAATTGGTCAAATGTTTGACAACCTTTACTGTAGGTTCAAGTAGATCTTTAGACATTTCCTGCCTTTTTCCATTACGAATTTCTCCTCGTTGTGAATTCTTCCAATTCCGAATTTCTGTCACTAATATACATTCATCGTATAATAACTAGTATCCATTAGCTGCTTAAATTTGTGGAGGTCATTATGATTACTTATAGTTTAAATCTTCTTTAAATTAAACGTTTAAAATTTAAGGGAAGTGACCAATACATATTAAAATAGCTTTTATTCGCTAAGTTCCTCGTTATTCTGCCAAGGTACTCTTCTGATTTGGTAGCTACCTTCAAAGAACTGACAGGGCGCGTAATCAACGATAGATCGGGTATGACCTTCCGCTGTTTGTTTTATTTGATATGTAAGTGTTCTCGAATTAGTGAAGCCTAATTGTTTATCTTAGGGATCTCTTTCTCATCATCATTACTATTGTACACAGCGTTTCCATAAAGTCCTTCACATTATTTTCCGTAAGTTATGTCATGTGAGTACGATAAGCTTTGTAAATATGTAAATGTACAGCCTGACGATCGGTGGGTCCTGGCTTGTCAATCGCAACTAGCATGAAGTCTGTCGATCCTATCGAGTTACATTCGTCCTACTTTGTATAAATATCAAGCTCGATTTTACCTCGGCGTAAGCATTATTTTTTAAATGTTTATTTTGAAGATGAGTGAAAGTGTGCCATATGTAGCGACAAGTTCGGTTGCTGAATGAAGTTTTGGCCATCGATGACTCAATACCTAATGCTCTGAGAGCATGGGGCTTGTCGGTCTCGGATAACACCATATAAGAATAAGATAACTGTGAAACTGAATCATTTACGCTCATTTATAATGGACGGTCAGCGAGTCTTTCTAAACAGCGCTTAATTATGAATAATTGTTTATGCTTTGGTATGGCATTAGTTATCTAATACTGATGTATTTTTATTTTATTGTTGTTGTTGTTGTTGTTGTTGTTGTTTTTTTAATAGTTTCCATATTAATGTTGTGTGATAGAGAGGATTAAGTTCCGTATTCTTCCTTCTTTCTCCGATTGTTTGTTAGATCAGTAGTAGTCGTTATTTTTACTATCTAGTTTTGGTTTAGATATTTTTACTTGAATTTTTGTCTTCGTTTTTTTATAAAAATAAGGCCATTGTGCTTCTTATTTAAGAGTGTGTAGGTCAGCTATAGCCTCATACTGCGCCTCATTAAATCTAACACTGAAATATGGTATCTGGTTTATTTTCGCTATCATTTGGTCTAGGGTTATTTTTTAAAGCCAACGTGCTATAATTTTAATGTGTTTATATTTTCTTTTCATGTAGTGGAATTTAGACTTTTTCATCAAATAAAATTTCATTAGACTATTCGTATGTTCGCTTGTATTTATTTGTTTTTGGTGTTTTGATTTATTTACCACGTTCTTTTTCGATGTAACTTCCTTTGGAATATGCTAGCCTTATGGTGTTCTTGCTTCTCGTGACTATTTCCTCATGTTTTCTGTTACAAATAAGAATTTCTGGAAGCTGAGAGCTCCCACTGCTAGTTCTTCTGTTGCTCAGATGACAAAGATGATCATCATCATACTTAAGGTTTGAAGCTGAGCTCATTTCGTATATAATCCCGGTAGCCCTGTGTAATAGTGCAACTGAAAAAATTGGCTGCCTGGCTAAGTCTGGGTTTAGTTGTTCACAAGTACGGCTGAAAGTATGACTGGCGGGTTAATTTTATAATCTTTATTTAAAACGTCCGTGGTTTAATTGTTTGCCTATCAAGCCTTCGCTATATGCATTTATTTCGAGTGCTCGTTGATTGGAATCACTATTGAGCTATATTTTTCTGTGAGTGACTGAGTTTATGTGGATTTGTGCTTTATTTGGACCATCCACTTTATTGGCAGTTTAAGCTGTTAATTGCGTATTCATATTTGAATTTTGGACTATAGGTATATAGTGTACACTTTTATTTAATTAATTCGTCAATTATTAGGTTGCCTAGAATGTCGTACAGAGCGAGAGAGAGTTTAGTAGAAACCTTGTTATGTTCTTAAATTTAAACCTTTGGCTTACATGCCAAATTAATAATTTTTATTGAATTATTTTATTAATTCGTGTTTTGGAAGGCTATATAAGCCCACTATGTTTTTCTATTTTCTGTCACTAAATCCTATTATTGAAACCGTTATTTTTTTGTATTGCCTTCCCCATTGGGACTTAGTCAGTCGTTATAGCCAGATGGGCTAGTTTTTCCATCACAAGAATGGAATTGGCCTACATTATTGAAGACTGACTATGGGAATGTGACAGCTATAGCATGCTAGGACATTTTTAATGGTTCAACAAGCGTTGACTTTTACACCTTGCACCAGTTTTAAAGAGTTTGTCTCACTGGTTGACTTTCTCTTGGTTTCTATTTCATTACAAGATGGGACTGGAAATGAAGTCCCGAAAATTCCTTAAAGAATTGGTAAATCTTTATGCTCAGACATTTTCGGAAAAGCAGTGTAGGGGCGGCTTCAGAGTCCTGGGGACCAACGAGAACCGATCAATCATTTGAAAACCAAACTGTGTACCTGGAATCAAGATTCTAACGACCTACGAGTGCTATTTATTGTCCCGCAAGCGCCAGTTGTGATATCGGCTCGAAAGATGAAAGAACTTCGCAAACGCAAATTTCTCTTGGGGAATATATCAAAACGATTGCAATCATTGTCAGATCGACTTTAGACATAGAATTGCTTCATTAGACGGATGCTAGTATCCCTAAGTCGGCGTAAGGTTTGTCAATTCTATGTTGAAAGACTATCCAGTGTTCTTGATTCATCTGAAAATATATTTCAAAGACTTCGTTTCATCAGAACTTGACTAATGTTTGTCTGTGATTGAGCTAGTATAGGGTTATTTTCATCGCTATAAACAACGGAACTTTGCTATAGCCCAGTTGTTGTATGCTCAATTTTATAAGTAGTTTCAATTTATTTAAGTTGAAATTGTAGTTTTGGATATATCGATATTCTTGTCTGTGGGTAGTTTCGAATATGTCTCATAATCTGACGTGTTGTTTGCCTAAATTGCTCACGTATATTCACATTCAGTTCAACTTGTTTTTTTTCCTTCCATGCTTACACCGAGGATAAAAATATCTTGCATATTTCGCCATTTTTATTGACGAAACAACTGATAATATACAATATACGCTAGATATCATTTTAGCTGTTGTGTAAATTGTGTCAAACTTTTGACATAATTTTAACGTAGCATGTTAATTAATTAGAAACAATCCGAAACGATTGTTCGAATAGAAAAATTACTTATTTCTGTTATTTTTGCACATGCAGTCCACGTGTCTTACAAGATAGTCTAAGCTTAAACAATGACACAAGTACACTTCAAAGTAAATGCGAACTCACATTGTTTGCATTCGCATACAAAGTCAAATCTTGTGCATTATTTATAGAACTATTTACCGTTTTTACAGGTTTTTTGTTTGCATTATTTTACTTATCAAACGTCTAATAGTTGTGATAGATACAGTAGGTCTATATCACATGCCAGAATAAGTGTTTCACTCTCTGACTACTGTTTTACCTGATGGATTTTTATATCAATATAAAAAGCATCTGTATATTTACAGGTTCTATGCAATATTACTTCCTAGAATATTTGCTTGTTTAATATTACTTATGACAATTTAATACGATGCATGCGAGCTATTTCGTTTTGGATATAATTTCAAAACTTCTCTTCTTTAAAATTGAAGTGAAGCTCACAAATTTGATTTCAAAAATCAGAATGACTTCTTTAGCGTATGCAAAGACTGCAATTGGATCATCAATGCCATTTTTCTTCAAACATAAGTGTGTTTTTACTGACAATAGCAAAAGCCTGCACCATCCGAAAATTAAGCAAAACTGCAAGCAATAACACTTCCTTTTTAACGCCAAATCTAACAGCCAATTGTTCATAAATTTCGCTATTAATACGAGAACAAACCTGGATGTCATCATTAATCATATATTTCTTGAATAGTTGCGCAGTGCGAGCATCAAATGTTGAATCTCGGCGATTTGCGTTGACGAGTTGTCCCTTGGCATTATCAGTTTCGCAAAGATCCGATTGATTCCCAATTCCTAGTACGCATCAGGATCGTCTTCTTGTTGGCTGTGTGTCCATTGGTTCCTTTCTTCCAAAGGCTTCATCATCGTTCATACTAACCACTGGAAATGAGTTACGATATAATGTTCGTTGACTGGCGACATTTCAGAATGTTATTCTCGAAACGTCGCCCGTCAACGAAGACTAGATCGTACTGCATTTCCAGTGGTTATCATGAACGATGTTGAAGCCTTTGGAAGAGAGACGAATCGGCATCCAGCCAACAAGAAGACGAACTCGATGCGTATTTGGAAATGGGAATCAATCAGATCTTTGCGAAACTGATAATGCCAAGGGACAACTCGTGAACGCAAATCGCCGAGATTCAACATCAGTAATCATTTTAAAGGATCCATTTTTGTTCTCAGTGCTGTCCTTCTTGTTGTGGATTTGACCGCATTTTTCTTGTGCGGGACAATTGATAGCACTCATAGGTCCATTATCAGATGATGTAATTTTTGGCCTCAATTGATGGGTTCTCACTTGTCCCTTCTTCTTTAAGCCTTCAGTTAGCTGATCGTCTGAAAATGACGTTGGATCAAGATTTTCCATTGTTCTTTGACCTAATTTTCGAACCAGAATTTCCAGGTTCATCTTCAGGGTCGACACAATACGCACAGGAGTAAAACACAACTTGTGGCAAATGTCGTATCCTCATTCAAGACAGATATATTTATATTTATTTTAATTCCAAATGTATTTTTAATTGTCTTCCTAATATCCGGTCTTCATACCTAGTCTCTAATACTCAAATGTATACAAAAACTTAGCCTTGTCCCCCTCCGCACACACAAAACCACCTATAAACATATGCATTTTACTAAAGTGACATTTTATTGAATAACTATAAGCACACCTAATGGATTGACATACACGCCAATCCATGATGTTTATATTTAATTTCTGTTCCGGACGCATCAACAAAATTTTGATTTCAATCCTGCAGTAATCCTCACATGCCCCCAGTTTACCTAATCCCATCCAGTTTGCAATCGGTTATAGACCGAGAGAGAGGTTAATAAAACAGTTGAAAGAATGTATAGTAATATTATCGTTTTGACCGAATACGGAGTCTACACTAACTCAAATCACCTCTCAACCAAATGCACACTAATACTCATATCCTATATAAATTAGTTCCCTTCCATCAAAAATATCTGTGTCGAAATCATGTATATATCTATATTATTATTAATAATAGATTAACCAGGTTGATTAGAGAATCAATTGAAATAAAATCAGGAATGAACGTAATGAATATGACATGTGTAGAAAAATCATTAGGCCCAATATTTAATGAAGCCTTCTCGAATGGAAAGAAACGTAGATTGGAGGAATCAGAGCTAACAATAAGTCCCAATAAGAGACTGCGACTATGCATCTGAGATAAAATAAACGGAAAAAAAATTAGGTGGAGTTAGAAAGAGGTAATCTGGCTAAAGTTATATATATATTTTTTTTTTAAATTTTTTATGAACATTTCGATTTATATAAGATGTGAGAGAAACTCACGTTGTTGCTTATATGTTTATCTAAATATACTTAACAGATATATGTATCTATATTTATATACATATTACGCAGATATATATATATATATATATATATGAATGATTCTAAATATTCATATAAGATGTGGGGGAACTCACATGGTTGCTTAAATGCTTATTTAGATATTCAAAATATATATGTAGAAGAATATTTAGATTTAATATATAAGGTGAGAAGGTCTCACATGGTTGCTTATGTGGATTGATATAGACATTATGTATATTTATATATACATATGTATATATATGAGGTATAGACGTGTAGATTTATATATGTGTATATTTGATGTAAATATACTATACACTTAGGGCGAATTGTAGGTTCAACGAACCCATTTAATTGCATACAGATATATATATATATGTATACATATATATGCATAAATATATGACTATATATAAACTTTTATATATAAATATTAACAAAAAACTTCTTGACTGATATAATTTATCCGTTGAAAGATTCACAGTGTTGCTTATATGATATTCATATTGTATATGGTGTAAACACGTGTATATATAATATGGATATATAGATATTTATAATAGATGTGGGAAGAACCTACATGGTTGCTTATATGCTTATCTATATATGCGTAGATACAACGTGTGAACGTATATATAAATGGATGTTTTTATAAGATGTGGTTTTATATATAATTATAAATAAGTATATAGTTATATATACATACATATTACGCAGAGACATATATATATATATATATATATATATATATATATATATATATATGAAGGATTCTAAATATTCATTTAAGATGTGGGGTGAACTCACATGGTTGCTTAAATGCTTATTTAGATATTCACAAGATATATGTAGGAGATTATTATCAAAAGCGTTTTGATTGATATATTTTATCCGGTTGAATTATATATAAATGGATGTTTTTATAAGAAGTGAGTTAGTATATATATATATATATATAATTATAATTAAGTAAATAAAATTTAAATATATATATATATATAAAATAATACTAATTTATTATATACATATATACATGATTTCGACACAGATATTTTGATGAAGGAACTAATTTATACAGGATATATGTATTATTGTGTATTTGGTGGAGAGGCGATTTAGTTAGTGTGGACTCCGTATTCGGTCAAAACGATAATAATACTTTACATTCTTTCAACAGTTTTATTAACCTCTCTCTCGGTCTATAACTGATTGCAAGCTGGATGGGATTAGGTAAACTGGGGGCATGTGTGGATTACTGCAGTATTGAAATCAAAATTTTGTTGATCTTTCTATGCGTCCGGAACAGAAATTAAATATAAACATCATGGATTGGCGTGTATGCCAATCCATTAGTTGTGTTTATAGTTATTCAATAAAATGTCACTTTAGTAAAATACACATGTTTATAGGTGGTTGTGTGCGCGGAGGGGGACAAGGCTAAGGTTTTTTGTATACATTTGAGTATTAGAGACTAGGTATGAAGACCGGATATTAGGAAGACAATTAAAAATACATTTGAAATTAAAATAAATATAAATATATCTGTCTTGAATGAGGATACCACATTTGCCACAAGTTGTGTTTTACTCCTGTGCGTATTGTGTCGACCCTGAAGATGAACCTGGAAATTCGGGTTCGAAAATTAGGAAAAAGAACAATGGAAAATCTTGTTCCAACGTCATTTTCAGACAATCAGCTAATTGATGGCTTAAAGAAGAAGAGACAAGTGAGAACCCATCAATTGAGGCCAAAAATTACATCATCTGATAATGGACCTATGAGTGCTATCAATTGTCCCGCACAAGAAAAATGCGGTCAAATCCACATCAGTAATCATAGTTCGCCATAAAATCTTGTGCAATCTATTCCCAAGCGGCCGGCCAATATTAAAAAAAAACAGCCACTCTGAAAAGCCGATACATTTTATGCTATTTCATAGTTAGGTAGAGTCCATAATCTTGGCCAATGCATACTTTCCGCGATCGAATTCTTAGTTAAGCTGTCCTAGGTTACTTCTTTCCCTCTTTATGAATCGTTCCGAATGCAGTAGAAATGTTCTCTTTTCATGCTGGATTGAATGCTAGCGTCACCTCTTTTGTGGATTAGCTCTGCACAAACACTTTTACTCAGGTTTGGTAATTCCTACATTTAAATTGCGGTAATTATCTTATAAAGTTCTTCTGGGCTTTCATCGATCCGAACTTTAATAATTCCGAGTGGAGGCCATTGTTCTGAGCGGTTTTTCTGTCATTCAAAAATCGAAATTCGTAATCAATAAATGTATTTTCGATATCGATCTCATAACACGTTTGATGAGTCAGCAATTTATGGTGCAATACGTTGAAAATTACGACAAAATTTTGCTTCTGACAACAAATTGCCTCAAAGCTCAGTGGCACATAATTGTGTTTAGAGGTCTAGATCGTGTTATTTCGGAAATAGATCCACCCCATCATACTTCATTCTTCGTTAACAATGTTTTTTATACTATTGCCTGTTGTTTTTTCTCTTGCGTTATTAAATGCTGTTTTATTGCTGTCTACAATAATAATAATAATAAATTTGCCATCGACGCTGTTCGTGATGTTATACGGCTGTTTGGGATTTAAGGCATTTGCGCCACTATTGGCTAGCACAACGATTATACCGTATCGCGTTGGATATATTATGCATTAGAGTAGATCGATAATCTTTTTTCTCTGGGTTTGTCTGACTATTACTCATTTTAAAGTGTGCAGAACAACTTTTATCTACTGGATATCGCGCATTTGCCTTTCGCCGGTCGTCAGAGCCTCTCCGTCTCGTGAGGCGTGAGCACCCGTTCCTGGAATGCTAATTTTGCTAAATTCTTGCTGTTTCATATTACTGTTCAAGTGCTGTTTTGACCTGTCTTATCATTTGTGCTTTGTTTATTTAGGCGTAGTTTGGAGGTATTCACTTGCGAAAAAATGTGACTGGCTGATAAAATCATCAGGATTATTTTTAAATAAACAAAATAACCTAATTATGTGCAATAAATGGCTACACGCGAATACCAAAAATGATCGTTAATGCCTTCATACTTCAGTATCTGCAAATTAAAGAAATAATCACGGATAATCACAACAAAATAAAGAATGGAATAATTTTAAAATTGAAACTTTAAAAATAGGCTGTTCTAGCCATAAAAAAATTATTTGTTTTATCACCCACACTAGTAATACGGAGTTTAACATGTGTGGTTAGTCAAATTTATTCTCAACACCAACAAAGGACAGTCAGTTTTAGAATTTATAAAAAGCCAACGCGCTAACGATCAATGCCGACAAATTGCGATGAAACAGACACTTAACAATTGAAAACACTAATATTCATATGTGTAACTTATACGTTGGCTTCCAGTTAAGTTTGGTAAAAATATCAACACCTTCAATTGACAATCGCTTCAATAAACAAGCACCAAACGACAGAATCAGTAAATATTTTTCACAATCGTCATTTGAGCTTATTGACTCACTCACAGGACAGTTCGTTTCACGTTGAGGCTATTAAATATGTGCAGATAACGTCCAGAAATTCTTATGCAGAAAAATTGAAAATAAAATTAAGGAAATTAGACATTCTTTGACTATTAGTTCCAGAATATGGAGCATGAAATTTTCATATTTGTTTTAGACAACCAGTTGTTGCTGTATTTTGTTGAAGATAACTCGCGAAATTTTATTTTTCTGTGATACGATCGTATATTTTTTTATGATAATGTGCTTTTTCCTACCTTTAAACTATTGACTGCTTATTGTCCGCATCAATCTTTTCGTCATATTTAAGTTATATATATACACATCGTTGGTGTAAATTAAACGTACCGTATGATAGCAAGAGTAAATCGTCTTCTGTAGTATCTCTTTCTTCTTGGACACTTATAAGTAGCAGGTCTGTGGATTAAATCTGGAAGAATTTATGCCACTGAAACTGTACATTACCATCTCTTGATTTTTATCCGTCTATTTCTCCAATGGATTCCGTTTCGTATCCCTAGGGACCTGCAGTTCGAAATAACCACCTTAAATTTATCTCTATAAGACAAATGACATGTTACCTAGAAGTGTGATATTAAATTTTATATTTTTTGTCTATATAAACTTATCATTGACTTAAATATATCTTCCTTGAGCGTCATGATGTATGCCGGTAGTGTCCGAATACTTTTAATTTTAAGTGAAAAGCAATACCCGTTAGAACCTAATCAACATAAGATGGCATAAAACTGAAAATTTCTGTCAGTAATAGTGTTTAGCGGAATAAAGGCTGAGTTTCATGTCTCAGAATCAAATGTGTTAGGGTTCAATTCATGGCTTCGGAAAATCTGACATTAATTAATGAGGTCCTATTATAACAAAAGTTGTATCTTTGATTAGTTGCATTTGCTAACATACCCAATGCTTATATTTTACTGGATATATATATATATATATATATATATATATATATATATATTACATAAAATGATATTGAAGATCCAGCTAGTTAGGTCCGTAATATCTCGCTTATTTCGTACCGCTTTTATTTTCTATAGGTGTTTATTTATACTTCAGGTTGAAAACTTAATTTTGTTTACATGCCTTACTTTTAGGCAAGTATGCAGTTTTTAATTTTAAATTGTCCACTTTAATCAAGGTCGACCATTTGTAATTGTGGCTAAATGTTTTGAAATTTTCTATACGATATTATCGACTGATTGCCTAGTGTCAAAAGGGGCTCCTTGATGGTTTCTAGTTTGTTCAAATTTGGTAATGTAATACATTGTCGCATTACGCTAATTGAACGTTTCGGTATTCGTTGTGCTAAATTTTTTCTTTTACAATTATTCGCTTCGTCTTTATTTTTCAAAATGACAGATGACCTGGAGTTGAATGTAATCGAACTGTCAAAACCATGCCAAATCAGTAATGGAAAATATCAATTTATCACGAGGCAATATGGATAATGTAGACTGCTCTGGAGCGACCTTACTCAAAGGTACCAAATGGCAAAGCGATGCTCGAAGAAACAATAACTCTAAAAAGGACAGTATCGTTAATCATGAATATGCTTTCATTCCGTCTGAATTGCGAACATCAACTCTTTCTGATAATTCTGTTGAATGTGGTAAAAGCGTAAGCTCTTCTGATTCAATAGTAAGTACAATACCTGAGATCGGCCTATCAAGCGAAAGTCCGGTATTTGCGAGCAAACATTTATCTTCAGATATCACAGATTTGAAACCTAGTCCTAGTGTCATCGGATGTGAATTGAATGCAAAACAGTTTGTTAATCCTTCAGACGGCTCTCTTAAATTAAACAGTAGAACTACTCTCCTTGATTCTAAGTATGACCGAAACGTACACCTATCACCTACATTATTTTTACACAAAGATCCAAAACCATCCTCTATTCGTGATCGTAAAGTACAGCAGCCTACTTCAACATCTCTATTATCGTCGTCATTGTCATCATCGTCGATTTTCTCGCCGTTATCATCAGCTGAATCAGCAATGTCTTCATTTATATCTGTTTTTGAGCTCAGTAACAAAACTCGATTATTAAAGGGTGATTTGCACTGCAACAGCGACAACTTTGAAATTAATGGTATGCACAACTCCAATCCTTTACATGTCTCGTCTCAGCTAGAGTCATATTCGCCGTCTGTCACGAAACCAATTGTCTGTGAGTGTAGCCAATTCACCTCTCCTTCATTTATCGGCGATGATTACAACACGCAATCGCCACAGTCGTTCGATTTTAGTTCATCACCATCGCAGTCGTTGCCCATTTTATCAGCTGAACCCACAAATTCAGTTACTGACGGTATTTCGTTATCGTCTTCTGCTTCTTTGTCATCTGGTTTAGTTTCTTCGTCTTCTGTGATAACGGCAGCCTCTGAAGACTCACGTCGACCAGTAGAATCGACTATTTTTGCAGAAGAAAACAAGTGCCATAATGTGAATACAGCTCATTTTCCAGATCATTCCTTTCGTAACTTACATACGCTGACTACTAGTTCTTCGAATGACATTAGATCAAGTTATGGTGTTTATAGTGGCAAACTATCCGTGTCACAACATCCTACTAACAGCAAATCGGAAGTAAACTCTCACACTATTAATACTAATCAGATTAGTTCTGCTAGCTGTATCACTGCCGCCCGAAATCCTTTAAAGAATAACAACCATATCAGCTTAATTGTTAAGGGCTCAACGAATTCTCACGATCTTCAGAATTATATAAAAAATCCTTCAACTCTGGTTAATTCGCAAGTCTCCCTTCAAGGAAACTTTGAAAGTTTAGACATTTCGCCTGACTCTATTTCTAAACTAGCTAGCTACAAATATCCAGCTACCACAGCCAATGCCTCTGATAAAATTTCCACCATCTCTACTACTTTTCATAGTACTGGTGGGAGGACTGATGTCTCCTCTTCTGCTGTTGATGCTTCGTCTTCACCGGATTCAAAATTGGAGATGCTTCATTCGACGTGGCCGCCTTTTGTACAACAAAGTCAAACTGTTGCGCATAGACAGACTAAACATTTAATGTCCGCGAAGAGCAACGTCATTGGTAACGGTGGTCGGAATGAAGAGGAAAAAGCGCAAAGGCCTTCCTTAAAACTGGCTCTTTTCTCCGATGAAGCCACAGCGACGGCTAGAACCACTCCGTCTAGTTTAAAAGCATCAATTTTGCTGCAGTCTGGCGATAGACAACGTTTAACAACTTTCAGTGGAAATTGCCCCCATGGTCAGTTGATTACGGATTTTCGAGGATGTTCAGCAGAGTCCATTAGTGCTGTTGACTCAGCAGTCCTACTGAATTGTGGCTGCTCAAAAAGTAAAACTGTAAGTGTTCTTTGTTAATAATTTATTAATAAACGGTAACAGTATGCAATTTTATTTTCATTGTTCCAATGAGACGATTTAGTGTTCACTTAAAACCAACAGATATCTTTGCACTACTTCGGCATCAATTTAAAAAAGCGATGTAATGCTGTTTGGTAGTTAGACACGTGGGACTCACGCCCTACTGCAATGGTTTCACCAGCCGTTGGTATATGGAATAAACTTCTATTACTGGAGTTATAATAAGTTCATGTTGCGTGCACGGTGAATGTGCATACTGTTATTAAATGCTTTGTTAGAATTCAGGTGTGTGTAATTTCACGTTAAAGGGTTATTGTACCGTCAATTATAAACATGTGCATTAACGATGCAATGCTGCCGGGAGTCAGTTAGGTTAGACTTAAGGCGTATTGCGATGGCTTCACCAATTTTTTAGATATGACATCAAATTCTATTACTGGAGTGATAATATGACAATATTACATAAAAGATGAATATGTATAATGTTAGTGAGTGCATTATTAGCATTACCTTATACGTAGTTTCACGACAAACGGTTATTGTATATTTTCATTACAAATTATTTACACTTTAAAATGAGTATTTGTTACATGGTTTTCTATAAGCTTCTTTTAGAGATTGATTAAGTATAATTTTGTTTAACTTTTTCATTTAACCAGCGAAAGAGAATCAGACTGTTTGACAAGTTTATCATTCATTTTTTGCAATGCTTGAAATATATATCAATCAATAGGGCGCAGTTTTTGTGTAGCGTTTCGTTTTAAAGGAAGCATCTATAAACAGACTAATGGTGTGGCAATGGGGAGCCCCTTATCTCCAGTGTTGGCTGAGATTTTTCTATGGCATCTAGAGAATTCATCATTAATAGGTGACATAAGTAAATGTGCTCTATATATACGGTACGTGGATGATATATTCCTTGTCCTTAAGAACAGGTCGCAGTCACGATCACTGCTTCAAAGTTTCAACATAGCACACACGAATATCTTTTTCGCGTCAGAGCACGAGAACGATAATCTTTTGTCTTTCTTAGATGTACTATTAAAGAAAGAAACTAATGGTAAATTAAATAGAACAATTTCGCATAAATAAACCTGGTCTGCACTGCATTTGAATTTCTGCAGTTTTGTGCCGTTTAAATATAAATTATCAACAGTTCGTGAATGTTTTCAACAACTGACAGGTCGGTTAGGCAAGATTCAAAAGAAAACGAATATTATAATGCAATTAACGATTTAATGTCTATTGGCTATCCTAGACAATTAATTTAATCAATTAATAAAAGGGGAATTAATCAGAAACAGACGTATTACGGACCGGAAAAGTAAACACTCTACCTGAACATGCCATTTAAAGGGGATGCAGTTTCCCGAATAGCACAAAAGAAAATTGAATCGGCAGTAACACGACCATTTAATGCAGCTAAACTACGAGTGTTATTTAGGGTAACACACTTGCCTTTACTAACAATCAAAGGGAAACAGCCGTTAATGTCGACATCAAATATTATTTACCAATATACATGCGCAATTTGTCGATCAACTTACGTAGGCCGATTGACCAGACGGTTAATTACTCGAATGATAGAACATTGTAACTTAAACGCCTGTTTTAAATCAAATGGTGAATACACGTCTGCAATTGCGCAACACATCGGCGAAACATCAAACGTATGTTCTCCAGACGTAACATTTAAAATAACTACTAAATGCAATAAAAAAGGGAGCTAGCCACATACAAAGTCTTATGGATAAACAAATTGCAGCCGGACTTATGCAAGCAAAGGAAGCCTGTTCAGGCGTTGAGCTTGAACTGTTGGTGACGCATGCAGTTGATTGGTTTCCTTTTTTCATACTCTCTCCATGTTTACATATTTCTATCTTGTTTTGCTTTCCAATTTATATATAAAGAGATGTTCATTTGTAGATACTTGAGAAGACGATGAGAAAGAAACGTTTCTTGTATCTGATAAAAATTTCTTTTAATTTTGCACATGGAAAGGACACTATAAATTTAGTTTAGTCTTTTTTGTGCTGAAAGTCTAAGCTTAGTACAATTTATTAAAAAAAACTAACCTGAAGATATTAAAACTTCTTTTTGGATATTTTTTTAATTTATATTTTAGAAAGAACATTTTCTTACACACTTCTATGTTATTTACTGTGTTAAATTGTGCTTAATTTAGACAAAACTAAGGAGTTATGAGACCGAAAATTTAACTCTTTCTTCATCGTCGTCTTGCACGTCCTTGCCACTTGCAGGAAGGGCTATTGCATCAACAAACGTGGCTGTGCATCAACCACTTGAAGGTAGTGGTTTATCATCTGTCCAGAGATATGCAAATATTAAAAACTCGGATGGTATCAGGTCGACAACAAGTCAGCCACATTCCTCAGGTTAAATCAGTTTTTTTGTCTATTTTGATTTATTATATTTAATGAGTGCTCATCAGTCAAAGCTTAAAATTAAATTTATTAGCAGTTCTATAGTTTTTGTGGTGTCTTTCATGTAATGAAAGGTTTTGTTTGACTATTTGGAAATTCAGATCGATAGCGGTACCCATTAGTACCCGGGCAACATATGCTGGTATAAAACTGAAAATTGGCTATAGTAGTGGTGAAGAAAATGAATTCCTGTCTTTGAACAGAATTCTTTCGGGTACGATCCTCAGCCTCGGCCTTTTTGAAAACTACTTATGAGGGCTGAATCAAACCAACTTTGGAGTATTTTATAAGTTGTATTTCCCACCATGCACACTATTTAGTTTATACGGGAAATATTTATATATACTTGACGATTTAATGGCAGTATTTAGATTATATATTGTCAGTATAAACACAAAATTGTATAAGGCAGCAAAGGCAATTCATCCAGTAGACCGGTTTCGTGCTTACTGAAAAATGTTCTGGTACTGTCCAGAATTTGCCACGGTCTGAATTCGAACCGGGGAACATATGCTTCTGAGTTTGAGACTATCCACTGCGCGACCCTTGCCGCATACTACTCAAAATTTGAAGTGATAGACCTAGTTATGTTTTCCGGTTAGCTTTTATTCAGGTGGAACTTATTTGGAATCTTCTAAGACCTGAAGTTCGAACTAGCCACTCTCGGAAGGCACCATGCCATTTGGGTAAATTATATTGATTTTATGTTTTAATATATATATATATATATCTTACGTTATTTTTTGGAGTCTTTTCGTTGTCATCTGTCCAGGCATGCGCAAACAAGGAATTAACATTCTTTAAATCAAGTTTGCGAGCTTGAAGTAAACACCAATCCTATTGCATTTAACCAGTCGTCGAACAACATAACAAAACTACTGCCAATTGCACACACTGACGCGGTTTGACCTTCCTTGATCATCATCAGAGTACGACGGCAAATTGACTAGCGAGGATCATACCGCATTGCATATATATATGGAAATCAAAGTTAGATATGCGGCACTCAGCTCTAGCAGTCTCGCATACATTGAACTTGACTGGAAATGTCGGCTGCACAATTTCTATGCAGTCTCGACCATAAACTGTTTGTAGCTTTCGCCACATAAACATATATAAGGAAATACAATTCTAACAAAGTAATTGTTTGCGCGGGTGGTGGTACATTCTTTAAATCAAGCTTGCGAGCTTGAAGTAAACACCAATCCCATTGTATTTAACCAGTCGTCGAACATTATAACAAAACTACCGCCAGCCGCAACGCACTGACGCGTTTCGACCTTCTCTTGACCATCATCAGAGCATAACGGCAAATTGACTAGTGAGGATCATACCGCATTGCATATATATATGGAAATCAAAGTTAGATATGCGGCACTCAGCTCTAGCAGTCTCGCATACATTGAACTTGACTAGAAATGTCGGCTGCACAGTTTCTATGCAGTCTCGACCATAAACTGTTTGTAGCTTTCGCCACATAAACATATATAGACAATACAATTTAACAATAATTGTTTGTGCGGGTGGTGCTAACAATTCTTTAAATCAAGTTTGCGAGCTTGAAGTAAACACCAATCCCATTGTATTTAACCAGTCGTCGAACAACATAACAAAACTACTGCCAATTGCACACACTGACGCGTTTTGACCTTCCTTGATCATCATCAGAGTACGACGGCAAATTGACTAGCGAGGATCATACCGCATTGCATGTATATATGGAAATCAAAGCTAGATATGCGGCACTCTGCTCTAGCAGTCTCGCATATATTAAACTTGACTGGAAATGTCGGCTGCACAATTTCTATGCAGTCTCGACCATAAACTGTTTGTGGCTTTCGCCACATAAACATATAGGTAATACAATTTAACAATAATTGTTTGCGCGGGTGGTGGTAACAATTCCTTAAATCAAGTTTGCGAGCTTGAAGTAAACACCAATCCCATTGTATTTAACCAGTCGTCGAACAACATAACAAAACTACCGCCAATTGCACACACTGGACGCGTTTTCACCTTCCTTGATCATCATCAGAGTACGACGGCAAATTGACTAGCGAGGATCATACCGCATTGCATATATATATGGAAATCAAAGTTAGATATGCGGCACTCAGCTCTAGCAGTTCTGCATACATTGAACTTGACTGGAAGCGCCGGATGCACACCCTATGCAGTCTCGACCATAAACTGTTTGTAGCTTTCGCCACATAAACATATATAGGCAATACAATTTAACAATAATTGGTTTGCGCGGGTGGTGGTAACAATTCTTAAATCAAGCTTGCGAGCTTGAAGTAAACACCAATCCCATTGTATTTAAATCCAGTTGTCGAACAACATAACAAAAACTACTGCCAATTCCACACACTAACGCGTTTTGACCTTCTTGATCATCATCAGAGTACGACGGCAAATTGACTAGCGAGGATCATACTGCATTGCATATATATATGGAAATCAAAGTTAGATATGCGGCACTCAGCTCTAGCAGTCTCGCATACATTGAACTTGACTGAAAATGTCGGCTGTACAATTTCTATGCAGTCTCGACCATAAACTGTTTGTAGCTTTCGCCACATAAACATATATAGGCAATACAATTTAACAATAATTGTTTGCGCGGGTGTGGTAACAATTTAAATCAAGTTTGCGAGCTTGAAGTAAACACCAATCCCATTGTATTTAACCAGTCGTCGAACAAATATAACAAAACTACTGCCAATTGCACACACTGACGCGTTTTTGACCTTCCTTGATCATCATCAGAGTACGACGGCAAATTGACTAGCGAGGATCATACCGCATTGCATGTATATATGGAAATCAAAGTTAGATATGCGGCACCTGCTCTAGCAGTCTCGCATACATTGAACTTGACTGAAATGTCGGCTGCACAATTTCTATGCAGTCTCGACCATAAACTGTTTGTAGCTTTCGCCACATAAACATATATAGCAATGGCAACAACAATAAATGTTTGCGCGGATGGTGGTACCAATTCTTTAAATCAAGTTTGCGAGCTTGAAGTAAATACCAATCCCATTGTATTTAACCAGTCGTCGAACAACATAACAAAACTACTGCCAATTGCACACACTAACGCGTTTTTTGACCTTCCTTGATCATCATCAGAGTACGACGGCAAATTGACTAGCGAGGATCATACCGCATTGCATATATATGGAAATCAAAGTTAGATATGCGGTACTCAGCTCTAGCAGTCTCGTATATTTGAACTTGACTGGAAATGTCGGCTGCAATAATTTCTATGCAGTCTCGACCATAAACTGTTTGTAGCTTTCGCCACATAAACATATATAGGCAATACAATTTAACAATAATTGTTTGCGCGGTGGTGGTAACAATTTTTTTAAATCAAGTTTGCGAGCTTGAAGTAAACACCAATCCCATTGTATTTAACCAGTCGTCGAACAACATAACAAAACTACCGCCACTGCACACACTGACGCGTTTTGACCTCCTTGATCATCATCAGAGTACGACGGCAAATTGACTAGCGAGGATCATACCGCATTGCATGTATATATGGAAATCAAAGTTAGATATGCGCACCCAGCTCTAGCAGTCTCGCATACATTGAACTTGACTGGAAAGTCGGCTGCACAATTTCTATGCAGTCTCGACCATAAACTGTTTGTAGCTTTCGCTTACGACATAAACATATATAGGCATGACAATTCTAACAATAATTGTTTGGTGCGGATGGTGGTACCAATTCTTTAAATCAAGTTTTATGAGCTTGAAGTAAATACCAATCCCATTGTATTTAACCAGTCGTCGAACAACATAAACAAAAACTACTGCCAATTGCACACACTGACGCGTTTTGACCTTCCTTTGATCATCATCAGAGTACGACGGCAAATTGACTAGCGAGGATCATACCACGTATATATATATATGGTAATCAGTTAGATATGCGGCACTCAGCTCTAGCAGTCTCGCATACATTGAACTTTACCGAAATGTCGGCTGCACAATTTCTATGCAGTCTCGACCATTAACTGTTTGTAGCTTTCGCCACATGTAAACATATAGGCAATACAATTTAACAATAATTGTTTGCGCGGGTGGTGGTAACAATTTTTTAAATCAGTTTCAGTGAGCTTGAGGTAAATACCAATCCCATTGTATTTAACCAGTCGTCGAATAAACATAACAAAACTACTGCCAATTGCACACACTGACGCGTTTCGACCTTCCTTGATCATCATCAGAGTACGACGTATAAATTGACTAGCGAGGATCATACCGCATTGCATATATATATGGTAATCAAAGTTAGATATGCGGCACTCAGCTCTAGCAGTCTCGCATACATTGAACTTACTGGAAATGTCGGCTGCACAATTTCTATGCAGTCTCGACCATTAACTGTTTGTAGCTTTCGCCACATAAACATATAGGCAATACAATTTAACAATAATTGCTTGCGCGGGTGGTGGTACAATTTTTAAATCAAGTTTGCGAGCTTGAGGTAAATACCAATCCCATTGTATTTAACCAGTCGTCGAACAACATAACAAAACTACTCTGCCAATTGTACACACTGACGCGTTTTGACCTTCCTTGATCATCATCAGAAAGTACGACGGCAAATTGACTAGCGAGGATCATACCGCATTGCATATATATGAAATCAAAAGTTAGATATGCGGCACTCAGCTCTAGCAGTCTCGCATACATTGAACTTGACTGAAAATGTCGGCTGCACAATTTCTATGCATTTTCGACCATAAACTGTTTGTAGCTTTCGCCACATAAACATATATAGGCAATACAATCTAACAATAATTGTTTGCGCGGGTGGTGGTAACAATTCTTTAAATCAAGTTTGCGAGCTTGAAGTAAACACCAATCCCATTGTATTTAACCAGTCGTCGAACAACATAACAAAACTACTGCCAATTGCACACACTCGACGCGTTTTGACCTTCCTGATCATCATCAGAGTACGACGGCAAATTGACTAGCGAGGATCATACCGCATTGCATATATATATGGTAATCAAAGTTAGGATATGCGGCACTCAGCTCTAGCAGTCTCGCATACATTGAACTTTACTGGAAATGTCGGCTGCACAATTTCTATGCAGTCTGACCATTAACTGTTTGTAGCTTTTTGCCACATAAACATATATAGGCAATACAATTTAACAATAATTGTTTGTGCGGGTGGTGCTAAATAATTCTTTAAATCAAGTTTGCGAGCTTGAAGTAAACACCAATCCCATTGTATTTAACCAGTCGTCGAACAACATAACAAAACTACTGCCAATTGCACACACTGACGCGTTTTGACCTTCCTTGATCATCATCAGAGTACGACGGCAAATTGACTAGCGAGGACTATACCGCATTGCATGTATATATGGAAATCAAAAGGATATGCGGCACCTGCTCTAGCAGCCCGCATACATTGAACTTGACTGGAAATGTCGGCTGCACAATTTCTATGCAGTCTCGACCATAAACTGTTTGTAGCTTTCGCCACATAAACATATATAGGCAATACAATTTAACAATAATTGTTTGCGCGGGTGGTGGTAAACAATTCCTTAAATCAAGTTTGCGAGCTTGAAGTAAACACCAATCCCATTGTATTTAACCAGTCGTCGAACAACATAACAAAATTACCGCCAATTGGACACACTGACGCGTTTTGACCTTCCTTTGATCATCAGAGTACGACGGCAAATTGACTAGCGAGGATCATACCGCATTGCATATATATATGGAAATCAAAGTTAGATATGCGGCACTCAGCTCTAGCAGTCTCGCATACATTGAACTTGACTGGAAATGTCGGCTGCAATAATTTCTATGCATTTTCGACCATAAACTGTTTGTAGCTTTCGCCACATATACATATATAGGCAATACAATTTAACAATAATTGTTGTTGTGGAAATAATTTTTAAATCAAGTTTGCGAGCTTGAAGCAACACCAATCCCATTGTATTTAACTAGTCGTCGAACAACATAAATAAATCTTACCGCCAATTGCACACACTGACGCGTTTGACCTTCCTTGATCAACAACAGGAGTACGATGGCAAATGACTAGTGAGACTCACCGCATTGCATATATATATGGAACGAAGCGATATGGCAAATCAGCTTCCAGCAGTCCCGCATACATTGAACTTGACTGGAAAGTCGGCTGCACAATTTCTATGCAGTCTCGACCATAAACTGTTTGTAAGCCACATAAACATATAGGCATTAATTTGAATAACAATTGTTTGCGCGGATGGTGGTAACAATTCTTTAAATCAAGTTTGCGATTAAGTAAATACCAATCCCATTACTTAACCAGTCGTCGAACAACATAACAAAACTACTGCCAATTGCACACAACGACGTTTGAACTTCCTTGATCATCATCAGAGTACGACGGCAAATTGACTAGCGAGGATCATGTACCGCATTGCATATATATATGGTAATCAGTTAGATATGCGGCACTCAGTTCTTAGCAGTCTCGCACATTGAACTTGACTGGAAATGTCGGCTGCACAATTTCTATGCAGTTCTGAATCGCAACCGTTTTGCAGCTTTTCGCCACATAAACATATATAGGCAATACAATTTAACAATAATTGTTTGCGCGGGTGGTGGTAACAATTCTTTTAAATCAAGTTTGCGAGCTTGAGGTAAACATCAATCCCATTGTATTTAACCAGTCGTCGAACAACATAACAAAACGAACGCTAACTGTGACACACTACTGTTGACCTTCCTTGATCATCATCAGAGTACGACGGCAAATTGACTAGCGAGGATCATACCGCATTGCATATATATATGGAAATCAAAGTTAGATATGGCACTCTGCCTAGCATTCCGCATACATTAACTGAACTGGAAATGTCGGCTGCAATTTATGCAGCCCGACTATAAACTGTTTGTAGCTTTCGCCACATAAACATATATAGGCAATACAATTTAACAATAATTGTTTGCGCGGGTGGTGGTAACAATTCTTTTAAATCAAGTTTGTTTAGCAAATCACCAATCCTATGTATTTAAACCAGTCATTAACAACATAACAAAACTACCGCCAACTGCAACACCGGGATTCGCTTAACCTTCCTTGATCACCATCAGAGTACGACGGCAAATTGACTAGCGAGGATCATACCGCATTGCATATATATATGGAAATCAAAGTTAGATATGCGGCACTCAGCTCTAGCAGTCTCGCATACATTGAACTTGGACTGGAAAGTCGGCTGGCACAAATTTCTACGCAGTCTCGACCATAAACTGTTTGTAGCTTTCGCCACATAAACATTGCATAGGCAATACAATTTAACAATAATTGTTTGCGCGGATGGTGGTAACAATTCTTTAAATCAAGTTTGCGAGCTTGAAGTAAATACCAATCCCATTGTATTTAACCAGTCGTCGAACAATGATAACGCAAACCAATGCCAATTGCACACACTGACGCGTTTTGACCTTCCTGATCACTTCAGAGCACGACGGCAAATTGAATTCAGCGAGATCATACCGCATTGCATATATATGGTAATCAAAGTTAGATATGCGGTGCACTGGCTCAGCATTCACATATTGAATTTGACTGGAAATGCTGGCTGCAACAATTTCTATGCAGTCTCGACCATAAACCGCCGGTAGCCACACATAAACATATAGGCAATACAATTTAACAATAATTGTTGTATGGGTAAAATAATTCTTTAAATCAAGTTTGCGAGTTTATAAACATCAACTCATTGTATTGAATTGTCGTCGAACAACATAACAAAACGACTGCCAATTGCACACTGGACGCGTTTTGACCTTCCTCGGATCATCATCGGAGCAAGACGGCAGCAATTGACTATGCAGAGATCATACCTGCATTGCATATATACGAAGGCGGAAATCAGTTAGATACGCGGCACTCAGCTCTAGCAGTCTCGCATACATTGAACTTGACTGGAAATGTCGGCTGCACGATTTCTATGCAGTCTCGACCATAAACTGTTTCTAGCTTTCGCCACATAAACATATATAGGCAATACAATTTAACAATAATTGTTTGCGCGGGTGGTGGTAACAATTCTTTAAATCAAGTTTGCGAGCTTGAGGTAAACACCATTGTATTTAACCAGTCGTCGAACAACATAAATAAACACTGCTAACTGCACACCGACGCGTTTTGACCTTCCTTGATCATCATCGAGTATGACGGCAAACTGACTAGCGAGGATCATACCGCATTGCATATATATATATGGAAATCAAAGTTAGATATGCGGCACTCAGTTTGCAGTCTCCCTATTATGATGAATTTGACTGGAAAGTCGGCCGCACAATTTCTATGCAGTCTCGACCATAAACTGTTTGTAGCTTTCGCCACATAAACATATATAGGCAATACAATTTAACAATAATTGTTTGCGCGGATGGTGGTAATAATTTTTAAACTGTTTGTGAGCTTTTGATAAACACCAACCTCAGTCATTGAACCAGTCGTCGAACAACATAACAAAACTACTGCCAATTGCACACACTGGACAAAAGGTTTTGACCTCCCTTGATCAATGTACTGCAGAGTACGACGGCAAATTGACTAGCGAGGATCATACCGCATTGCATATATATATGGAAATCAAAGATATGCGGCACTCAGCTCTAGCAGTCTCGCATACATTGAACTTTGACTGGAAATGTCACGCAGCCACCATGCAGTCTCGACCATAAACTGCCGGTAGCTTTCGCCACATAAACATATATAGGCAATACAATTTAACAATAATTGTTTGCGCGGGTGGTGGTAACAATTCTTAAATCAAGTTTGCGACATAAATACCAATCCCATTGTATTTAACCAGTCGTCGAACAACATAACAAAACTACTGCCAATTGCACACACTGACGCGTTTTGACCTTCCTTGATCATCATCAGAGTACGACGGCATTTGACTAGCGAGGATCATACCATTGCATATATATATGGAAATCAAAGTTAGATATGCGGCACTCAGCTCTAGCAGTCTCGCATACATTGAACTTGACTGGAAAGTCGGCTGCACAATTTCTATGCAGTCTCGACCATAAACTGTTTGCGCTTTCGCCACATAAACATATATAGGCAATACAATTTAACAATAATTGTTTGCGCGGATGGTGGTAACAATTCTTTAAAATCAAGTTTATATTGAAGTAAATACCAATCCCATTGTATTTAACCAGTCGTCGAACAACATAACAAAACTACTGCCAATTGCACACACTGACGCGTTTTGACCTTCCTTGATCATCATCAGAGTACGACGGCAAATTGACTAGCGAGGATCATACCGCATTGCATATATATATGGTAATCAAAGTTAGATATGCGGCACTCAGCTCTAGCAGTCTCGCATACATTGAACTTGACTGGAAATGTCGGCTGCACAATTTCTATGCAGTCTCGACCATAAACTGTTTGTAGCTTTCGCCACATAAACATATATAGGCAATACAATTTAACAATAATTGTTTGCAAGTATGGTGGTAACAATTCTTTAAAATCGTTGCGAGCTTGAGGTAAAACACCAATCCCATTGTATTTAACCAGTCGTCGAACAACATAACAAAACGACTGCCAATTGCACACACTGACGCGTTTTGACCTTCCTTGATCATCATCGGAGTACGACGGCAAATTGACTAGCGAGGATCATACCGCATTGCATATATATATATGGAAATCAAAGTTAGATATGCGGCACTCAGCTCTAGCAGTCTCGCATACATTGAACTTGACCAAAATGTCGGCTGCACGATTTCCTATGCAGTCTCGACCATAAACTGTTTCTAGCTTTCACACATAAACATATATAGGCAATACAATTTAACAATAATTGTTTGCGCGGGTGGTGGTAACAATTCTTTTAAATCAAGTTTGGTGAGCTTGAGGTAAACACCAATCCCATTGTATTTAACCAGTCGTCGAACATAACAAAACGACTGCCAATTGCACACACTGACGCGTTTTGACCTTCCTTTAATTTCCACCATCGGAGTACGACGGCAAATTGACTAGCGAGGATCATACCGCATTGCATATATATATGGAACAAAGCAGATATGCGTACTCAGCTCTAAAGCAGTCTCCCATACATTGAACTTTGACTGAAAAGTCGGCTGCACAATTTCTATGCAGTCTCGACCATAAACTGTTTGTAGCTTTCGCCACATAAACATATATAGGCAATACAATTTAACAATAATTGTTTAAAGGATGGTGGTAACAATTCTTTAAATCAGTTTGCGAGCTTGAGGTAAACACCAATCCCATTGTATTTAACCAGTCGTCGAACAACATAACAAAACTACTGCCAATTGCACACACTGACGCGTTTTGACCTTCCTTGATCATCATCAGAGTACGACGGCAAATTGACTAGCGAGGATCATACCGCATTGCATATATATATGGTAATCAAAGTTAGATATGCGGCACTCAGCTCTAGCAGTCTCGCATACATTGAACTTGACTGGAAATGTCGGCTGCACAATTTCTATGCAGTCTCGACCATAAACTGTTTGTAGCTTTCGCCACATAAACATATATAGGCAATACAACTTAACAAGCACCTGCTTGCGCGGTGGTACAATTCTTTAAATCAAGTTTGCGAGCTTGAAGTAAATACCAATCCCATTGTATTTAACCAGTCGTCGAACAACATAACAAAACTACTGCCAATTGCACACACTGACGCGTTTTGACCTTCCTTGATCATCATCAGAGTACGACGGGCAATTGACTAGCGGAGATCATACCGCATTGCATATATATGGTAATCAAAGTTAGATATGCGGCACTCAGCTCTAGCAGCTCGCATACATTGAACTTGACTGGAAATGTCGGCTGTACAATTTATGCAGTCTCGACCATAAACTGTTTGTAGCTTTCGCCACATAAACATATATAGGCAATACAATTTAACAATAACATTTAAAGTGGGTGGTGGTAACAATTCCTTAAATCAAGTTTGCGAGCTTGAAGTAAACACCAATCCCATTGTATTTAACCAGTCGTCGAACAACATAACAAAACTACTGCCAATTGCACACTGACGCGTTTTGACCTTCCTTGATCATCATCAGAGTACGACGGCAAATTGACTAGCGAGGATCATACCGCATTGCATATATATGGAAATCAAAGCTAGATATGCGGCACTCAGCTCTAGCAGTCTCGCATACATTGAACTTGACTGAAATGTCGGCTGCACAATTTCTATGCAGTCTCGACCATAAACTGTTTGTAGCTTTCGCCACATAAACATATATAGGCAATACAATTTAACAATAATTGTTTGCGCGGGTGGTGGTACAATTCCTTAAATCAAGTTTGCGAGCTTGAAGTAAACACCAATCCCATTGTATTTAACCAGTCGTCGAACAACTTAACAAAATTACCGCCAATTGGACACACTGACGCGTTTTGACCTTCCTTGATCATCATCAGAGTACGACGGCAAATTGACTAGCGAGGATCATACCGCATTGCATATATATATGGAAATCAAAGTTAGATATGCGGCACTCAGCTCTAGCAGTCTCGCATACATTGAACTTGACTGGAAATGTCGGCTGTACAATTTCTATGCAGTCTCGACCATAAACTGTTTGTAGCTTTTAGCCACATAAACATATATAGGTTACAATCTAACAATAATTGTTTGCGCGGGTGGTGGTAACAATTCTTTAAATCAAGTTTGCGAGCTTGAAGTAAACACCAATCCCATTGTATTTAACCAGTCGTCGAACAACATAACAAAACTACCGCTAATTGCACACACTAACGCGTTTTGACCTTCCTTGATCAGAGTACGACGGCAAATTGACTAGCGAGGATCATACCGCATTGCATATATATATGGAAATCAAAGTTAGATATGCGCACCTAAATGTGGCCCACATTGAACCTGACTGGGAAATGTCGGCTGCACAATCTCTATGCAGTCTCGACCATAAACTGTTTAGAAGCTACACATAAACATATATAGGCAATACAATTTAACAATAATTGTTTGCCGGGTGGTGGTAACAATTCTTTAAATCAAGTTTGCGAGCTTGAAGTAAACACCAATCCCATTGTATTTAACCAGTCGTCGAACAACATAACAAAACTACCGCCAATTGCACACTGACGTTTTGACCTTCCTTGATCATCACGAGTACGACGGCAAATTGACTAGCGAGGATCATACCGCATTGCATATATATATGGGAAATCAAAGTTAGGATATGCGGCACTCAGCTCTAGCAGTCTCGCATACATTGAACTTGACTGGAAAGTCGGCTGCACAATTTCTATGCAGTCTCGACCATAAACTGTTTGTAGCTTTCGCCACATAAACATATAGGCATGGCATTCTATCAATAATGTCAGTGATAGGTATCACCTTTAAATCGTTTGCGAGCTTGAAGCAATACCAATCCTTACCAGGTCAACCAGTCAGTTTGAACAATATAACAAAACCATCGCTAACGCAAATACACCTGACGAAAGCGACCTTCTCGATCATCACCGGTAATAATGGCAAATTGATTGAAGAGGATCATACCAAAAATAATGCTAGCGGTAATCAAAGTTATACGCGGCACTCAGCTCTGTGCAGTCTCGCATACATTGAACTTATCGGAATGCACTGCTGCACAATTTCTATGCAGTCTCGACCATAAACTGTTTGTAGCTTTCGCCACATAAACAATATATAGGCATAATCAACGCAGTTAAATGTTTCAGCAAGTGGTGGTAACAATTAAAATCAAGTTTCAGAGCTTGAGAAAACACCAATCCCATTGTATTTAACCAGTCGTCGAACAACATGAACAAACTACTTGCCAATTGCACACACTGACGTTAGTTTTTTTGACCTTCCTTGATCATCATCAGAGTACGACGGCAAATTGACTAGCGAGGATCATACTGCATTGCATATATATATGGAAATCGTTAGATATGTGGTAATCAGCCTCAAAGCAGGTCGCATACATTGAACTGACTGAAAGCTGGCCGCACACCTCGTATAGCCTCGACCATAAACTGCTTGTAGCTTTCGCCACATAAACATATATAGGCAATACAATTTAACAATAATTGTTTGCGGTGGATAGTAGTAACAATTCTTTAAATCATTATGTTTTCTGAGGGGAACACCAATCCTATTGTATTTAACCAGTCGTCGAACAACATAACAAAACTACTGCCAATTGCACACTGACGCAAGGTTTAACTTCCAGATCATCAACAGAGCACATCAAACTGACCAAAGGAGATCATACCTGGGTCACATGTAGTGGAAATCAAAGTTAGATATGCGGGCACCTGGGCTCTAGCAGTCTCGCATACATTGAACTTGACTGAAATGCTGGCTGCACAATTTCTATGCAGTCTCGACCATAAACTGTTTGTAGCTTTCGCCACATAAACATATAGGCAATACAATTTAACAATAATTATTGGAAGGGCAGGCAATACCTTTGAATCAAGTTTGCGGAGCTTAAAGTAAACATCAATCCTATTGTATTTAACCAGTCGTCGAACAACATAACAAAACTACTGCCAATTGCACACACTGACGCGTTTTGACCTTCCTTGATCATCATCAGAGTACGACGGCAAATTGACTAGCGAGGATCATACCGCATTGCATATATATATGGTAATCAAAGTTAGATATGCGGCAATCGAATAGCGCCTGCACATTGAACTTGATCAATGTTTGACAAACAATTTCTATGCAGTCTCGACCATAAACTGTTTGTAGTTTTCGCCATATATAAACATATATAGGCAAAATAATTCTAACAATAATTGTTTGCGCGGGTGGTGGTAACAATTCCTTAAATCAAGTTTGCGAGCTTGAAGTAAACACCAATCCTATTGTATTTTTAACCAGTCGTCGAACAACATAACAAAACTACTGCCAATTGCACACACTGACGCGTTTTGACCTTCCTTGATCATCATCAGAGTACGACGGCAAATTGACTAGCGAGGATCATACCGCATTGCATATATATATGGAAATCGTGTTAGATATGCGGCACTCAGCTCTAGCAGTCTCGCATACATTGAACTTGACTGAAAATGTCGACTGCACAATTTCTATGCAGTCTCGATCATAAACGTTTGTAGCTTTCGCCACATAACATATAGGCAATACAATTTAACAATAATTGTTTGCGCGGTGGTGGTAACAATTCCTTAAATCAAGTTTGAGCTTGAAGTAAATACCAATCCATTGTATTTAACCAGTCGTCGAACAACTTAACAAAATTACCGCCAATTGACACACTGACGCGTTTTGACCTTCCCTTGATCATCAGAGTACGACGGCAAATTGACTAGCGAGGATCATACCGCATTGCATATATATATGGAAATCAAAGTTAGATATGCGGCACCAGCTCTAGCAGTCTCGCATACATTGAACTTGACTGGAAATGTCGGCTGCACAATTTCTATGCAGTCTCGACCATAAACTGTTTGTAGCTTTCGCCACATAAACATATATAGGCAATACACCAGAATAATAATGAGCCATATGGGTGGTGGTAACAATTCTTTAAATCAAGTTTGCGAGCTTGAAGTAAACACCAATCCCATTGTATTTAACCAGTCGTCGAACAACATAACAAAACTACTGCCAATTGCACACACTGACGCGTTTTGACCTTCCTGATCATCATCAGAGTACGACGGCAAATTGACTACGAGGATCATACCGCATTGCATATATATATGGAAATCAAAGTTAGATATGCGGTATCAGCTCTAGCAGTCTCGCATACATTGAACTTGGACTGGAAAGTCGGCTGCACAATTTCTATGCAGTCTCGACCATAAACTGTTTGTAGCTTTCGCCACATAAACATATATAGGCAATACAATTTAACAATAATTGTTTGCGCGGATGGTGGTAACAATTCTTTAAATCAAGTTTGCGAGCTTGAAGTAAATACCAATCCCATTGTATTTAACCAGTCGTCGAACAACATAACAAAACTACTGCCAATTGCACACACTGGACGTTTTGACCTTCCTTGATCATCATCAGAGTACGACGGCAAATTGACTAGCGAGGATCATACTGCATTGCATATATATATGGTAATCAAAGTTAGATATGCGGCACTCAGCTCTAGCAGTCTCGCATACATTGAACTTGACTGGAAATGTCGGCTGCACAATTCTCTATGCAGTCTCGACCATAAACTGTTTGTAGCTTTCGCCACATAAACATATATAGGCAATACAATTTAACAATAATTGTTTGCGCGGGTGGTGGTACAAATTCTTTAAATCAAGTTTGCGAGCTTGAGGTAAACACCAATCCCATTGTATTTAACCAGTCGTCGAACAACATAACAAAACTACTGCCAATTGCACACACTGACGCGTTTTGACCTTCCTTGATCATCATCAGAGTACGACGGCAAATTGACTAGCGAGGATCATACCGCATTGCATATATATACAGAACGCTAGATATGTGCACTCAGCTCTAGCAGTCTCGTACACATTGAACTTGACTGGAAAGTCGGCTGCACAATCTCTATGCAGTCTCGACCATAAACTGTTTGTAGCTTTCGCCACATAAACATATATATATAATACAATTTAACAATAATTGTTTGCGCGGATGGTGGTAACAATTCTTTAACAAGTTTGCGAGCTTGAGGTAAACACCAATCCCATTGTATTTAACCAGTCGTCGAACAACATAACAAAACTACTGCCAATTGCACACACCGACGCGTTTTGACCTTCCTTGATCATCATCAGAGCGACGGCAAATTGACTAGCGAGGATCATACCGCATTGCATATATATATGGTAATCAGGTGCTAGATATGCGGCACCTTCAGCTCTAGCAGTCTCGCATACATTGAACTTGATCAAATGCCGATGCACAATTTCTATGCTCGACCAGCAACTGTTTGTAGCTTTCGCCAAACATATATATAGGCAATACAATTTAACAATAATTGTTTGCGCGGGTGGTGGTAACAATTTCTTAAATCAAGTTTGCGAGCTTGAAGTAAATACCAATCCCATTGTATTTAACCAGTCGTCGAACAACATAACAAAACCACGCTGCACACACTGACGCGTTTGACCTTCCTTGATCATCATCAGAGTACGACGGCAAATTGACTAGTGAGGATCATACCGCATTGTATATATATATGGTAATCAAAGTTAGATATGCGGCACTCAGCTCTAGCAGTTCCCGCATACATTGAACTTTGACTGGAAAATGGCTGCACAATTTCTATGCAGTCTCGACCATAAACTGTTTGTAGCTGCCACATAAACATATATAGGCAATACAATTTAACAATAATTGTTTGCGCGGGTGGTGGTAACAATTCCTTAAATCAAGTTTGCGAGCTTGAAGTAAACACCAATCCCATTGTATTTAACCAGTCGTCGAACAACATAACAAAATTACTGCCAATTGCACACTGACGCGTTTGACCTTCCTTGATCATCATCAGATACGACGGCAAATTGACTAAGCGAGGATCATACCGCATTGCATATATATGGAAATCAAAGTTAGATATGCGGCACTCAGCTCTAGCAGTCTCGTACATTGAACTTGACTGGAAATGTCGGCTGCACAATTCTCTATGCAGTCTCGACCATAAACTGTTTGTGCTTTCGCCACATAAACATATAGGCAATACAATTTAACAATATTGTTTGCGCGGGTGGTGGTAACAATTCCTTAAATAAATCAAGTTTTGCGAGCTTGAAGTAAATACCAATCCCATTGTATTTAACCAGTCGTCGAACAACATAACAAAACTACTGCCAATTGCACACACTCGACGCGTTTTGACCTTCCTTGATCATCATCAGAGACGGCAAATTGACTAGCGAGGATCATACCGCATTGCATATATATATGGTAATCAAAGTTAGATATGGCACTCAGCTCTAGCAGTCTCGCACATTGAACTTGACTGGAAATGTCGGCTGCACAATTTCTATGCAGTCTCGACCATAAACTGTTTGTAAAGCCATTTACAACATATATATAGGCACACACTTAACAATAATTGTTTGCGCGGGTGGTGGTAACAATTCTTTAACCGCTTTGAGTAGAGCTTGAGGCACATCAATCCCATTGTATTTAACCAGTCGTCGAACAACATAACAAAACGACTGCCAATTGCACACACTGACGCGTTTTGACCTTCCTTGGATCATCAGAGTACGACGGCAAATTGACTAGCGAGGATCATACCGCATTGCATATATGTTATATGGAAATCAAAGTTAGATATCATGCGGTACCTCAGCTCAGCAGTCTCGCATACATTGAACTTGACTGGAAATGTCGGCTGCAATAATTTCTATGCAGTCTCGACCATAAACTGTTTGTAGCTTTCGCCACATAAACATATAGGCAATACAATTTAACAATAATTGTTTGGTGCGGGTGGTTGTAACAATTCTTTAAATCAAGTTTGCGAGCTTGAAGTAAACACCAATCCCAGTGTATTTAACCAGTCGTCGAACAACATAACAAAACTACTGCCAATTGCACACACTGACGCGTTTTGACCTTCCTTGATCATCATCAGAGTACGACGGGCAAATTGACTAAGCGAGGATCATACCGCATTGCATATATATATGGAAATCAAGATATGCGGCACTCAGCTCTAGCAGTCTCGCATACATTGAACTTGATCAAAAGTCGGCTGCACAATTTCTATACAGTCTCGACCATAAACTGTTTGTAGCTACACATAAACATATATAGGCAATACAATTTAACAATAATTGTTTGCGCGGATGGTGGTAACAATTCTTTAAATCAAGTTTGCGAGCTTGAAGTAAATACCAATTCCATTGTATTTAACCAGTCGTCGAACAACATAACAAAATTACTGCCAATTGGACACACTGACGCGTTTTGACCTTCCTTGATCATCATCAGAGTACGACGGCAAATTGACTAGCGAGGATCATACCGCATTGCATATATATATGGTAATCAAAGCTAGATATGCGCACTCAGCTCTAGCAGTCTCGCATACATTGAACTTGACTGGAAATGTCGGCTGCACAATTTCTATGCAGTCTCGACCATAAACCGTTTGTAGCTTTCGCCACATAAACATATATAGGCAATACAATTTAACAATAATTGTTTGCGCGGGTGGTGGTAACAATTCTTTAAATCAAGTTTGCGAGCTTGAGGTAAACACCAATCCCATTGTATTTAACCAGCCAACAACATAAACGACTGCCAATTGCACACTGACGCGTTTTGACCTTCCTGATCATCATCGGAGTACGACGGCAAATTGACTAGCGAGGATCATACCGCATTGCATATATATAAGGAAATCAAAGTTAGAGTGATATGGCACTCAGCTCTAGCAGTCTCGCATACATTGAACTTGACTGAAATGTCGGCCGCACGATTTCTATGCAGTCTCGACCATAAACTGTTTCTAGCTTCGCCACATAAACATATAGGCAATACAATTTTAACAATAATTGTTTGCGCGGGTGGTGGTAACAATTTTTAAATCAGTTTGCGAGCTTGAGGTAAACACCAATCCCATTGTATTTAACCAGGTCGTCGAACAACATAACAAAACGACTGCCAATTGCACACACTGACGCGTTTTGACCTTCCTTGATCATCATCGGAGTACGACGGGCAAATTGACTAGCAGGATCATACCGCATTGCATATATATATGGAAATCAAAAAGTTAGATATGCGGCACTCGCCTTAGCAGCTTCGCATACATTGAACTTGACTGGAAAGTCGGCTGCACAATTTCTATGCAGTCTCGACCAGCAACTGTTTGTAGCTTTCGCCACATAAACATATATAGGCAATACAATTTAACAATAATTGCTTGTGGATGGTGGTAACAATTTTAAATCAAGTTTGCGAGCTTGAGGTAAACACCAATCCCATTGTATTTAACCAGTCGTCGAACAACATAACAAAACTATCAATTGCACACACTGACGCGTTTTGACCTTCCTTGATCATCATCAGAGTACGACGGCAAATTGACTAGATCATACCGCATTGCATATATATGGAAATCAAAGTTAGATATGCGGCACCTAAAGTAGCCCTGCACACATTGAACTTGACTGGAAATGTCGGCTGCACAATTTCTATGCAGTCTCGACCATAAACTGCTTGTAGTTTTCACACATAAACATATATAGGCAATACAATTTAACAATAATTGTTTTAAAGGGTGGTGGTAACAATTTCTTTAAATCAAGTTTGCGAGCTTGAAGTAAATACCAATCCCATTGTATTTAACCAGTCGTCGAACAACATAACAAAACTACTCACAACACACTGACGCGTTTTGACCTTCCTTGATCATCATCAGAGTACGACGGCAAATTGACTAGCGAGGGATCATACCGCATTGCATATATATATGGTAATCAAAGTTAGATATGCGGCACTCAGCTCTAGCAGTCTCGCATACATTGAACTTGACTGGAAATGTCGGCTGCACAATTTATGCAGTCTCGACCATAAACTGTTTGTGGGCTTTCGCCACATAAACATATATAGGCAATACAATTTAACAATACTGTTTGCGCGGGTGGTGGTAACAATTCCTTAAATCAAGTTTGCGAGCTTGAAGTAAACACCAATCCCATTGTATTTAACCAGTCGTCGAACAACATAACAAAACTACTGCCAATTGCACACACTGACGCGTTTTGACCTTCCTTGATCATCACTTCCGAGTACGACGGCAAATTGACTAGCGAGGATCATACCGCATTGCATATATATGGAAACCAAAGTTAGATATGTGGCACTCAGCTCTAGCAGTCTCGCATACATTGAACTTGACTGGAAATGTCGGCTGCACAATTTCTATGCAGTCTCGACCATAAACTGTTTGTAGCTTTCGCCACATAAACATATATAGGCAATACAATTTAACAATAATTGTTTGCGCGGGTGGTGGTAACAATTCCTTAAATCAAGTTTGCGAGCTTGAAGTAAACACCAATCCCATTGTATTTAACCAGTCGTCGAACAACTTAACAAAATTACTGCCAATTGGACACACTGACGCGTTTTGACCTTCCTGATCATCATCAGAGTACGACGGCAAATTGACTAGCGAGGATCATACCGCATTGCATATATATATGGAAATCAAAGTTAGATATGTGCGGCACTTTCAGCTCTAGCAGTCTCGCATACATTGAACTTTTGACTGGAAATGTCATTGCACAATTTCTATGCAGTCTCGACCATAAACTGTTTGTAGCTTTCGCCACATAAACATATATAGGCAATACAATTAACAATAATTGTTTGCGCGGGTGGTGGTGTAATTCTTTAAATCAACTTTATGAGTTTGAAGTAACACCAATCCCATTGTATTTAACCAGTCGTCGAACAACATAACAAAACTACTGCCAATTGCACACACTAACGCGTTTTGACCTTCCTTGATCATCATCAGAGTACATGACGGCAAATTGACTAGCGAGGATCATACCGCATTGCATATATATATGGAAATCAAAGTTAGATATGCGGCACCTTCAGCTCTAGCAGTCTCGCATACATTGAACCTGACTGGAAATGTCGGCTGCACAATTTCTATGCAGTCTCGACCATAAACTGTTTGTAGCTTTCGCCACATAAACATATATAGGCAATACAATTTAACAATAATTGTTTGCGCGGTGGTGGTATAACTTCAATCAAGTTTGCGAGCTTGAAGTAAAACACCAATCCCATTGTATTTAAACCAGTCGTCGAACAACATAACAAAACTACTGCCAATTGCACACACTGACGCGTTTTGACCCTTTCCTGATCATCATCAGAGTACGACGGCAAATTGACTAGCGAGGATCATACCGCATTGCATATATATATGGAAATCAAAGTTAGATATGCGGCACTCAGCCTAGCAGTCTCGCATACATTGAACTTGACTGAAAGTCGGCTGCACAATTTCTATGCAGTCTCGACCATAAACTGTTTGTAGCTTTCGCCACATAAACATATAGGTAATACAATTCTAACAATAATTGCGCGCGGATGGTGGTAACAATTCTTTAAATCAAGTTTGCGAGCTTGAAGTAAATACCAATCCCATTGTATTTAAATCCGTCGTCGAACAACATAACAAAACTACTGCCAATTGCACACACTGACGCGTTTTGATCTTCCTGATCATCATCAGAGTACGACGGCAAATTGACGAAGGAGGATCATACCGCATTGCATATATATGGTAATCAAAGTTAGATGCGGCACTCAGCTCTAGCAGTCTCGCATACATTGAACTTGACTGGAAATGTCGGCTGCACAATTTCTATGCAGTCTCGACCATAAACTGTTTGTAGCTTTCGCCACATAAACATATATAGGCAATACAATTTAACAATAATTGTTGAAAGGGTGGTGGTAACAATTCTTTAAATCAAGTTTGCGAGCTTGAGGTAAACACCAATCCCATTGTATTTAACCAGTCGTCGAACAACATAACAAACTACTGCCAATTGCACACACTGACGCGTTTTGACCTTCCTTGATCATCATCAGAGTACGACGGCAAATTGACTAGCGAGGATCATACCGCATTGCATATATATATGGAACGCAGTTAGATATGGCACTCAGCTCTAGCAGTCTCGCATACATTGAACTTGACTGGAAAGTCGGCTGCACAATCTCTATGCAGTCTCGACCATAAACTGTTTGTAGCTTTCGCCACATAAACATATATAGGCAATACAATTCTAACAATAATTGTTTGCGCGGATGGTGGTACAATTTTTTAAATCAAGTTTGCGAGCTTGAGGTAAACATCAATCCCATTGTATTGAACCAGTCGTCGAACAACATAACAAAACTATCACACTGTACACACTGACGCGTTTTGACCTTCCTTGATCATCATCAGAGTACGACGGCAAATTGACTAGCGAGGATCATACCGCATTGCATATATATATGGAAATCAAAGTTAGATATACCAGCTCAGCAGTCTCGCATACATTGAACTTGACTGGAAATGTCGGCTGCACAATTTCATGCAGTCTCGACCATAAACTGTTTGTAGCTTTCGCCACATAAACATATAGGCAATACAATTTAACAATAATTGTTTGCGCGGGTGGTGGTAACAATTCTTTAAAATCAAGTTTTGCGAGCTTGAAGTAAATACCAATCCCATTGTATTTAACCAGTCGTCGAACAACATAACAAAACTACTGCCAATTGCACACACTGACGCGTTTTGACCTTCTTGATCATCATCAGAGTACGACGGCAAATTGACTAGCGAGGATCATAAATGCATTGCATATATATATGGTAATCAAAGTTAGATATGCGGCACTCAGCTCTAGCAGTCTCGCATACATTGAACTTGACTGGAAATGTCGGCTGCACAATTTTCATGCAGTCTCGACCATAAACTGTTTGTAGCTTTCTACATAAACATATAGGCAATACAATTTAACAATAATTGTTTGCGCGGGTGGTGGTAACAATTCCTTAAATCAAGTTGCGAGCTTGAAGTAACACCAATCCCATTGTATTAACCAGTCGCTGAACAACATAACAAAACTACTGCCAATTGCACACACTGACGCGTTTTGACCTTCCTTGATCATCATCAGAGTACGACGGCAAATTGACTAGCGAGGATCATACCGCATTGCATATATATATGGAAATCAAAGTTAGATATGCGGCACTCAGCTCTAGCAGTCTCGCATACATTGAACTTCTTGACTGGAAATGTCGGCTGCACAATTTCTATGCAGTCTCGACCATAAACTGTTTGTAGCTTTCGCCACATAAACATATATAGGCAATACAATTTAACAATAATTGTTTGCGCGGGTGGTGGTAATACCCTTATAACCGTTTGCGAGCTTGAAGTAAAACACCAATCCCATTGTATTTAACCAGTCGTCGAAAAACTTAACAAAATTACCGCCAATTGGACACACTGACGCGTTTTGACCTTCCTTGATCATCATCAGAGTACGACGGCAAATTGACTAGCGAGGATCATACCGCATTGCATATATATGGAAATCAAAGTTAGATATGCGGCACTCAGCTCTAGCAGTCTCGCATACATTGAACTTGACTGAAATGTCGGCTGCACAATTTCTATGCAGTCTCGACCATAAACTCGTTTGTAGCTTTCGCCACATAAACATATAGGCAATAATTTAACAATAATTGTTTGCGCGGGTGGTGGTAACAATTCTTTAAATCAAGTTTGCGAGCTTGAGTGTAAACACCAATCCCATTGTATTTGACCAGTCGTCGAACAACATAACAAAACTACTACAATTGCACACACTGACGCGTTTTGACCTTCCTTGATCATCATCAGAGTACGACGGCAAATTGACTAGCGAGGATCATACCGCATTGCATATATATATGGAAATCAAAGCTAGATGATGCATACTCAGCTCTAGCAGTCTCGCATACATTGAACTTGACTGGAAAGTCGGCTGCACAATCTCTATGCAGTCTCGACCATAAATCGTTTGTAGCTTTCGCCACATAAACATATATAGGCAATACAATTTAACAATAATTGTTTGGTGCGGATGGTGGTAACAATTCTTTAAATCAAGTTTGCGAGCTTGCGGTAAAACCCCAATCCCATTGTATTTAACCAGTCGTCGAACAATACAACAAAACTACTGCCAATTGCACACACTGACGCGTTTTGACCTTCCTCTGATCATCATCAGAGTACGACGGCAAATTGACTAGCGGTGATCATACCGCATTGCATATATATATATGGAAATCAAAGTTAGATATGCGGCACTCAGCTTTCCTAGCAGTCTCGCATACATTGAACTTGACTGGAAACAACAGTATTTTACTACTTATGCAGTCTCGACCATAAACTGTTTGTGGCCACATAAACATATAGGCAATACAATTTAACAATAATTGTTTCAGCGGGTGGTGGTAAATAATTTCTTAAATCAAGTTTGCGAGCTTGAAGTAAATACCAATCCCATTGTATTTAACCAGTCGTCGAACAACATAACAAAACTACTGCCAATTGCACACACTGACGCGTTTTGTCTCGATCATCAATTGGAGTACGACGGCAAATTGACTAGCGAGGATCATACCGCATTGCATATATATGGTAATCAAAGTTAGATATGCGGCACTTCAGCTCTAGCAGTCTCGCATACATTGAACTTGACTGGAAATGTCGGCTGCACAATTTCTATGCAGTCTCGACCATAAACTGTTTGTAGCTTTCGCCACATAAACATATATAGGCAATACAATTTAATGAATAATTGTTTGCGCGGGTGGTGGTACAATTCCTGTAATCGTTGGCGAGCTTGAAGTAAACACCAATCCCATTGTATTTAACCAGTCGTCGAACAACAGTGCTAACAAAATCACTGCCAATTGCACACACTGACGCGTTTTTTGACCTTCCTTGATCATCATCAGAGTAACATGGGCAAATTGACTAGCGAGTGATCATACCGCATTGCATATATATATGGAAATCAAAGTTAGATATGCGGCACTCAGCTCTAGCAGTCTCGCATACATTGAACTTGACTGGAAATGTCGGCTGCACAATTTCTATGCAGTCTCGACCATAAACTGTCGGGTAGCTTTTCAGCCACATAAACATATAGGCAATACAATTTAACAATAATTGTTTGCGCGGGTGGTGGTAACAATTCCTTAAATCAAGTTTGCGAGCTTGAAGTAAACACCAATCCTATTTGTATTTAACCAGTCGTCGAACAACTTAACAAAATTACCGCTAATTGGACACACTGACGCGTTTTGACCTTCCTCGATCATCATCAGAGTACGACGGCAAATTCGACTAGCGAGGATCATACCGCATTGTATATATATATGGAAATCAAAGTTAGGATATGCGGCACTCAGCCTCCAGCAGTCTCGCATACATTGAACTTGACTGGAAATGTCGGCTGCACAATTTCTATGCAGTCTCGACCATAAACCGTTTGTAGCTTTCGCCACAGCAACATAGATAGGCAATACAATTTAACAATAATTGCTTCCAGGTGCGGGTGGTGGTAACAATTCTTTAAATCAAGTTTATGAGCTTGAAGTACCATCAATCCCATTGTATTTAACCAGTCGTCGAACAACATAACAAACCATTGCCAATTGCACACACTGACGCGTTTTGACCTTCCTTGATCATCATCAGAGTACGACGGCAAATTGACTAGCGAGGACTATACCGCATTGCATATATATGGAAATCAAAGTTAGATATGCGGTAACTCAGCTCTAGCAGCTCCGCATACATTGAACTTGACTGGAAAGTCGGCTGCACAATTTCTATGCAGTCTGACCATAAACTGTTTGTAGCTTTCGGCCACATAAACATATGAGAAAATACAATTTAACAATAATTGTTTGCGCGGATGGTGGTAAAATAATTTTTAAATCAAGTTTGTGAGTTTAGTAAACAATCCCATTGTATTTAACCAGTCGTCGAACAACATAACAAAACTACTGCCAATTGCACACACTGACGCGTTTTGACCTTCCATGATCATCATCAGAGTACGACGGTAAACTGACTAGCGAGGATCAAACCGCATTGCATATATATATGGAAATCAAAGTTAGATATGCGTGCACTCAGCTCTAGCAGTCTCGTACACATTGAACTTGACTGAAACAAGTCGGCTGACAATTTTCTATGCAGTCTCGACCATAAACTGTTTGTGCTTCACATAAACATATAGGCAATACAATTTAACAATAATTGTTTGCGCGGGTGGTGGTAACAATTTTTTGCAAATCAAGTTTGCGAGCTTGAGGTAAACACCAATCCATTGGCTGAACCAGTCGTCGAACATAACAAAACTACTGCCAATTGCACACACTGACGCGTTTGACCTTCCTCATCATCAGAGTACGACGGCACTGACTAGCGAGGATCATACCGCATTGCATATATATATGGAAATCAAAGTTAGATATGCGGCACTCAGTCTTCAGCAGTCTCTGCATACATTGAACTTGACTGAAAGTCGGCTGCACAATCTCTATGCCCGACCATAAACCGTTTGTAGCTTTCGCCACATAAACATATAGGCAATACAATTTAAATAATTGTTTGGTGGCGGATGGTGGTAACACAATTTTAAAACTGCTTGCGAGCTTATAGTAAACACCAATCCCATTGTATTTAACCAGTCGTCGAACAACATAACAAAACTACTGCCAATTGCACACACTGACGCGTTTTGACCTTCCTTGATCATCATCAGAGTACGACGGCAAATTGATCTAGCGAGGATCATACTGCATTGCATATATATATGGAAATCAAGCAGATATGCGGCATCAGCTCTAGCAGTCTCGCATACATTGAACTTCTGACTGGAAATGTCGGCTGCACAATTTCTATGCAGTCTGACCATAAACTGTTTGTAGCTTTCGCCACATAAACATATATAGGCAATACAATTTAACAATAACGTTTGCGTACAGGTAAAACAACTCTTTAAAATCAAGTTTGCGAGCTTGAAGTAAATACCAATCCCATTGTATTTAACCAGTCGTCGAACAACATAACAAAAACTACTGCCAATTGCACACACTGACGCGTTTTGACCTTCCTTGATCATCATCAGAGTACGACGGCAAATTGACTAGCGAGGATCATACCGCATTGCATATATATATGGTAATCAAAGTTAGATATGCGGCACTCAGCTCTAGCAGTCTCGCATACATTGAACTTGACTGGAAATGTCGGCTGCACACTTCTATGCAGTCTCGACCATAAACTGTTTGTAGCTTTCGCCACATAAACATATAGCACAATTTACCAATAATTGTTTGCGCGGGTGGTGGTAACAATTCCTTAAATCAAGTTTGCGAGCTTGAAGTAAACAATCCCATTGTATTTAACCAATGTCGAACAACATAACAAAACTACTGCCAATTGTACACACTGACGCGTTTTGACCTTCCTTGATCATCATCAGAGTACGACGGCAAATTGACTAGCAAGAGAATCATACCGCTGTATATATATACAGAAATCCAGGTTAGATATGCGGCACTCAGCTCTAGCAGTCTCGCATACATTGAACTTGACTGAAATGTCGGCTGCACAATTTCTGCGGCGCAGTCTCGAACATAAACTGTTTGTAGCTTTCGCCACATATACATATATAGGCAATACAATTTAACAATAATTGTTTGCGCGGGTGGTGGTAACAATTCTTAAATCAAGTTTGCGAGCTTGAAGTAAACACCAATCCCATTGTATTTAACCAGTCGTCGAACAACTTAACAAAATACCGCCAATTGGACACACTGACGCGTTTTTTTGACCTTCCTTGATCATCATCAGAGTACGACGGCAAATTGACTAGCGAGGATCATACCGCATTGCATATATATATGGAAATCGTGCGATATGCGGCACTCTCCAGCTCTAGCAGTCTCGCATACATTGAACTTGACTGGAAATGTCGGCTGCACAATTTCTATGCAGTCTCGACCATAAACTGTTTGTAGCTTTCGCCACATAAACATATAGGCAATACAATTCTAACAATAATTGTTTGCGCGGGTGGTGGTAACAATTCTTTTTTAAATCAAGTTTGCGAGCTTGAAGTAAACACCAATCCATTGTATTTAACCAGTCGTCGAACAACATAACAAAACTACTGCCAATTGCACACACTAACGCGTTTTGACCTTCCTTGATCATCATCAGAGTACGACGGGCAAATTGACTAGCGAGGATCATACCGCATTGCATATATATATGGAAATCAAAGTTAGATATGCGGCACTCAGCTCTAGCAGTTCTGCATACATTGAACCTGACTGGGAAATGTCGGCTGCACAATTTCTATGCAGTCTCGACCATAAACTGTTTGGTAGCTTTCATACATAAACATATATAGGCAATACAATTTAACAATAATTGTTTGCGCGGGTGGTGGTAACAATTCTTTAAAATCAAGTTTGGTGAGCTTGGCGCAAACACCAATCCCATTGTATTTAACCAGTCGTCGAACAACATACAAAACTACTGCCAATTGCACACACTGACGCGTTTTGACCTTCCTTGATCATCATCAGAGTACGACGGCAAATTCGACTAGCGAGGATCATACCGCATTGCATATATATGGAAATCAAAGTTAGATATAATCAAGCCTAGCAGTCTCGCATACATTGAACTTGACTGGAAAGTCGGCTGCACAAATTTCTACGCAGTCTCACCATAACTGTTTGTAGCTTTCGCCACATAAACATATATAGGCAATACAATTTAACAATAATTGTTTGCGCGGATGGTGGTAACAATTTTTAAATCAAGTTTGCGAGCTTGAAGTAAATACCAATCCGTATTTAACCAGTCGTCGAACAACATAACAAAACTACTGCCAATTGCACACACTGACGCGTTTTGACCTTCTTGATCATCATCAGAGTACGACGGTAACGATTTGCAGAGGATCATACCGCATTATATATATGGTAACTGTTAGATATGCGGTACTCAGCTCTAGCAGTCTCGCATACATTGAACTTGACTGGAAATGTCGGCTGCACAATTTCTATGCAGTCTCGACCATAAACTGTTTGTAGCTTTCGCCACATAAACATATATAGGCAATACAATTTAACAATAATTGTTTAAAGGTGGTGGTAACAATTCTTTAAATCAAGTTTGGTGAGCTTGGAGGTAAACACCAATCCCATTGTATTTAACCAGTCGTCGAACAACATAACAAAACTACTGCCACTGCAATACCCGACGTTTTGACCTTCCTTGATCATCATCAGAGTACGACGGCAAATTGACTAGCGAGGATCATACCGCATTGCATATATATATGGAAATCAAAGTTAGATATGCGGCACTCAGCTCTAGCAGCCGCATACATTGAACTTGACTGGAAAGTCGGCTGCACAATCTCTATGCAGTCTCGACCATAACCCGTTTAGAAGCTTTCGCCACATAAACACATATAGGCAATACAATTCTAACAATAATTGTTTGCGCGGGGTGGTGGTAACAATTTTTTAAATCAAGTTTGCGAGCTTTTTGAAGCAAATACCAATCCCATTGTATATAACCAGTCGTCGAACAACATAACAAAACTACTGCCACTTGCACACACTGACGCGTTTTGACCTTCCTTGATCATCATCAGAGTACGACGGCAAATTGACTAGCGAGGATCATACCGCATTGCATATATATATGGAAATCAAAGTTAGATATGCGGCACTCAGCTCTAGCAGTCTCGCATACATTGAACTTGACTGGAAAATGTCAGCTGCACAATTTCTATGCAGTCTCGACCATAAACTGTTTGTAGCTTTCGCCACATAAACATATATAGGCAATACCAATTTAACAATAATTGTTTGCGCGGGTGGTGGTAACAATTCTTTAAATCAAATTTGCGAGCTTGAGGTAAACACCAATCCCATTGTATTTAACCAGTCGTCGAACAACATAACAAAATCCACATTGCCAATTGCACACACTGACGCGTTTTGACCTTCCTTGATCATCATCAGAGTATGACGGCAAATTGACTAGCGAGGATCATACCGCATTGCATATATATATGGAAATCAAAGTTAGATATGCGGCACTCAGCTCTAGCAGTCTCGCATACATTGAACTTGACTGGAAATGTCGGCTGCACAATTTCTATGCAGTCTCGACCATAAACTGTTTGTAGCTTTCGCCACATAAACATATATAGGCAATACAATTCTAACAATAATTGTTTGCGCGGGTGGTGGTAACAATTCTTTAAATCAAGTTTGCGAGCTTAAAGTAAACACCAATCCTATTGTATTTAACCAGTCGTCGAACAACATAACAAAACTACTGCCAATTGCACACACTAACGCGTTTTATCCTTCCTTGATCATCATCAGAGTACGACGGCAAATTGACTACAGCGAGGATCATACCGCATTGCATATATATGGAAATCAAAGTTAGATATGCGGTACTTCAGCTCTTAGCAATCGTCGCATACATTGAACTTGACTGGTGTCGGCTGCACAATTCTATGCAGTCGCGACCGTAAACTGTTTGTAGCTTTCGCCACATAAACATATATAGGCAATACAATTTAACAATAATTGTTTGCGCGGATGGTAACAATTTTTAACTGTGCCGAGTTTAGCAAATACCAATCCCATTGCAATAACCAGTCGTCGAACAACATAACAAAACTACTGCCAATTGCACACACTGACGCGGTTTGACCTTCCTGATCATCATCAGAGTACGACGGCAAATTGACTAGCGAGGATCATACCGCATTGCATATATATGGAAATCAAAGTTAGATATGCGGCACTCAGCTCTAGCAGTCTCGCATACATTGAACTTGACTGGAAAATGTCGGCTGCACAATTTCTATGCAGTCTCGACCATAAACTGTTTGTAGCTTTCGCCACATAAACATATATAGGAAATACAATTCTAACAAAGTAATTGTTTGCGCGGGTGGTGGTAAATTCTTTAAATCAAGCTTGCGAGCTTGAAGTAAACACCAATCCCATTGTATTTAACCCAGTCGTCGAACATTATAACAAAACTACCGCCAGCCGCAACGCACTGACGCGTTTCGACCTTCCTTGATCATCATCATTCAAGCTCGCAAACTTGATTTAAAGAATTTGTTACCACCACCCGCGCAAACAATTATTGTTAAATTGTATTGCCTATATATGTTCCTGTGGCGAAAGCTACAAACAGTTTATGGTCATGACTGCATAGAAATTGTGCAGCCGGCATTTCCAGTCAAGTTCAACGCATATCTAAATTTGATTTCCATATATATTCAATGCAGTTTGATCCTCGATAGTCAATTTGCCGTCGTACTCTGATGATGATCATGGCAGGTCGAAACGCGTCAGTGCGTTGCGGCTGGCGGTAGTTTTGTTATGTTGTTCGACGACTGGTTAAATACAATGGGATTGGTGTTTACTTCAAGCTCGCAAACTTGATTTAAAGAATTTGTTACCACCACCCGCGCAAACAATTATTGTTAAAGCAATTCACATATTGAAATGTCTACTACAGGGCGGCCACATTCATTTGGTTCAATCAGTTGTGAAATTGTCATTTATTTTATTGTTCAAGGAATGTTTTTGTTCTGAAATACGCCAAATATCCCACATTCAATTTAATTGTGTGTTCAATTTCTTGTCTTGAGGGTAATTCGTTCTGCGTGATTGTGGGCCTTCCACTTTTCTCTGTTTGGTATCAAGGTAACCCAAGTAGAAATAATTTATAAAGTAAGCAGTAAGCTCATTTATACAAGTATATTTCTACTTAATTCTCACAAATTTTTTAAATGTAGTTTTCGTATAGTTATTCCAATATATGCATTCAAAAAACGTTATATCCTTTACTGAAGCGCTCACGTTCCATCTTATGGACTGATTTTCTGGAGAACACAGGAATTAATTTTTAGTGAAAAGAAATAAGCGGTCTACGCAAGCAGTTTAAAAAATATTAGTCTAGAAAGATCAGTTAGAAGAAAAATAGCTAAGCATCACTTCGCATTGTATTAGAAAAACTTCACAGTAATGTCAGTGCACGAACAAATTGTTTTCATTTTCGCATTTCTTGATAAAGTATATTTATTTTAATTTAAGCCAAATATGAATACATGTTACCGAGCCATTTTTGTACCCAACAAGATATTTACATCGACTGTCTTCAATTTCACTCCGAATATTTCGTATGTAGGCATGTTCACACAACTATACATAATTAAATTTAAATTTTTTATCTCTGTTAAGTCAGCTGTAAAATATTTGATAGCCAACGCGGAACGCAATATTCCGTTTTTGCGCTTCATTACATTTTCATCTTTATTTTGTAGATGAATATGTATTTGTTTCTAATCAGCTGGATAGACATTCGTAGCTGGTTTTACTATACCTTTAGGTTTATGCTCTAGCTGGGTAATTTTTAATTATAGAAGTATTACGTACATATTCCGACTCGGTTTTCAAATAGTCAGGCGAAAATATATGCAATACTTCATTACAAAATATCTTATCAAAATGTTTTTTCTCCTTTTCAAGAGGCAGTAGTTGTTGAAATTTAAATATTGTGCCATCGATGTTTCCCTATGAAAGGCTGATCTGTACGACATATTATCAGAATATCCTCTTTGTTTTCAATTATAAATCGAATTTTTCCGATGTCTTTAATTGAATGTATTAAGCAGTTTTTAGCATACACTAGGCTTTCACAGACTAAAAGTATATCCATCTAACGGTTGTGTAGTCTTCTTTCAGCATGCGCGATCTTGTCTTCTTATAACATTTAGGATCACGACATTGTTGGTAGGATATTTTGTTTTCGAACATATGAAATATGAATTTATAAAATACCTTATATTTCTACAGAACGGTTTTCGCTCCATCTTACTAATAGATTTACTGGATAAATAAAGGATAGCATTCTATTGTGTCTACAGAGAAACAAGTCCACATAAGTAATAAAAATATCAATACTGTAAATTCACTTGGCACTAAAATAACTAAATACATATTCGCGTGTGGCTTTTTAATTGCCATTGTAATGTCAGTGCACGAACAAATTGTTCTTGTCTACACATTTATGGACGTCTATTTATTGAAAAAGCCTCAAAATAGTAAGCTTTCCCACACGCCAATTTGGCGCTTCGTTTTTCTAATGGGACAAAATACGATTACTGGAGTAACAGGTGTTCAGAAATTGTTGTAATTCTCAATTTCGGTGAATTGATATCCATCAGGTTGGTATCATGTACCGACTCGGAAACCATAGTGTTAGTGCCATGTACCTTTTCGGTACAATAATGTTGGTATCGGTTACTAACACAATAGCTATAGTGTTAGTATCCTTTACAGACTCGGTATATATATTATATAGTGTGAGTTAGCGTTGAAGTCGCATTGTCGTAGACTTTATTTGATGTTAGCTTCACTATTGCAGGTTTACACATTCGTCTAGGAGATTGTACCGTCCTGTTATTCCACATTCTTCACCCAAATATATAGTGGTTAAAGGGCGTAATACCGGCTCCTACTGATGAGTCGCCGTAAGCACGAAACGAATGTGCATGAGATTATACTTTCTGTTCATGCTGCCTTTGATTTATCCTTCTGGTCACAACTGAACTAATTTGTTAATAGGTTCGCAACACCTAATACATACTTGCAAGATATGATTAGTTGTATTTGTGCGTGCAGTACTAATCATATTTTGCGCATACTATGTTGGTATGTGCTCCGAAGAGTGTGCATTTAATCTTCTGCTGCATCTTCTTTATTAACATTTCCCACGCGTAAAATTACAACTATATAAAACATTTGATGCAAATTGCGTTTATTTATCTTCCAGCTGACTTCTGTACAATATATCATTTGTTTTTAAATTTGTACTGGAGAATAGTTGCTTTGCATATATGAACACTAATTATCCTGCAAGCGTTTTCGTTAAATGTGCCGAAATTTTGCTTTAGTTATCGTCATTCACTAGACAGGCATGCGTCACGTTTGTATATGTGTGTCTGTAAACAGTTAAATGAAATTGAATACACGTTGGCACGTGTCGATGTCAATTCCGCCACGAGATTCTAAATTTATCCGTGACCGGGCCTGACTCATTAGAACTTAATCACTTTCTTCATATTTTTTGGTGATTTTGGCTTTGTGATGAAGAACAAAGAGTAGAGGATAACTTGCAAAGATGCACCAACAGGTACCTTCAAGTAATATCATAAAAATGACGTGAACACATCGACCATTGTCGGGTACACCCAGAAAACTTCAATTAGCAGCATTTCATCGTGAACGCCTTCTCTAAACTTGTTAACTATTATTTAAATCATGAATTTTTCAGATAAGCAGCTCCATGTGTGTTTCCTTTCATTGTGCATATCTTTCGTTTGAAATGGTCAGAATGTTGTCTTGTTTCACTTTTTCAATATCTAAGCGTTATTTCGCAGATATTTCTGCTTTTAGAAAGTAATAACAATTTTTCACCCATCCATATAATAGATTTGCGAAACCTTCATTAAATTTGTCGTCCTGTCAATTCTCTGCGTTGCAGTATATGCGTATCGCAAAAATTTCCACTAAGCTGATACCAGCCATTATGTGACACGCTTATGCATATATTTTGTCAGTATAAACTAACCATTGAATAAGGTTGCAATCGCGATTCCTCAAGTGGACCGGGTTTTTACTCCTTGGGAGCCTGTGCAGAACTTATCAGGACTCATCTGGTGCCGCACACAACGTTATTTCCAGCTATGTATCATTTCTGTGAATTATCCTGATAAATTTACTCATAGTAGCAAGGTTTTCCTTCTCTCTGCCCTCTCCTCTCTCGTAAATCTCAATATTAATTTATCTAAATTCACTTATATAATTTTTTTCACTCCTTATGGTTATATGGCAGTGAAACATTAGTCACTTGACTTTTGTGTGGCTGGAAATGATAATGATGATGTATGTATCAACTTATGCTTTGGTTTTCCTTTCCTTCAGTCGGATCCTATGTGGCATTTCTTTTTATCTAAAGTTCTAACTAGCCATATCTGTTCTTCCATTATAGAACAACCGTCATGTAACATTAAAAGTGATCTTGAATTGGAGTTTTATTACAGGAGTCTGATTATGTATGTTATCAATTTATACTAAGCCTTGAATAAAGTAACAATGACAGCTCATCAGGTAGAATTTGGCGCGACATCGACCGGAAATCTGTTACCTCTTTTGAGTCTTAAACCTATGAATTGCTCCCCTTCTGCCGCACACTACAAGGAATTTTCAGTTATTTAACAACTTTGTTATTTTTTATTTTTATTACAACTTATTTGGCACCGCTATTGACCTGGAGTTCTTATTATTGTAAGTTGTACTTGTCATGGTTATGATAAATTTACTCATAATAGCAAGGTTTTCCTTCTCTCTCTACCCCTCTCTCTACCCCTCTCTCTCCCTCTCTCGTAAATCTCAATAATAATTTGTCTAAATTCACTTATATACTTTTTTTCACTCCTTATGGTTATATGGCAGTGAAACATTAGTCACTTGACTTTTTTGTGGCTGGAAATGATGATGATGGAGTTCTTATTAGCCATCCCAGATCTGTCACTATAGAACAGGGATTTGATTCAATTTTTAAACCCATCACGCTCTCAATTTACACCATTGATATAAGCAGTTCAACATAACTTCTTCTGTAGACTATTCAGTCGCTCTAAGCTGAGTTGAGCGTGTGGTGTTATGTGGAGCAGTGCGTAACTACGTTGCCTGATCTGCGTTTTGACCAACGCAGTACTGATTCCAGTTGGTTTCTTTATCCGAATTCAATGCGACTGTCGTATATTGTTTATAAATTTTAAAATTGAAGAGGAATTAATTAGGTTCAAATGCAAATATTAAACAACACCGGAAAAGAAATCGGAAACACACGCGCACTGACACATACGAAAATACATGCGCGCAATCCACCAATTTCTATTTAATTCGTGTACAAATTTATTTGTTAAATTTTGGCTTTGCTGATGAAATTACCTGGTCTGCGTTTTGACTAACACAGGCTGAATTCTCGTAGTTTTGTTACCTGAAAAGTTTTCGGCGACCATTTGCGGCCGACTTCTTCAGTTTACCAATCTTCATAAGTTTTAAAAAACAAACTAATGAAGCGAGCACGATATTTCCTCTAGCCTTAACGTTTATATTTCAGACTGACCTTTCACTAGATAGTTGCGTGTCACGTGTGTATGCGTATATATTCATAGCTGCTCATTCCATGTAACTAAATGAAACACGAATAGCTGAATGTGAATTTACTATTTTTGATTCGCTGAAATATTTGGTTCACACTCACCATGCGAAATGACGTAACTGAGGTCGCCCACACAATTTCCGGTGGGTGAGAGAGCCCAACAAATCAGATCCACTCATCATCACCTCATGCCATGGTAATTGATAAAATTAGAAATCAGAACGAGCCGTTTCTGATGTTATCACTTATGACGTTATTATGAGTATATCTGATTTATTGGCCTCCCCTTCACCGGAAAATGTGAGGTTGACCTCAGTTACGTCATTTCGCATGGTGAGTGCAAATCAAATAGTCTAAAGCATATAAGTGGAAAAATGATATTCAGTTCCTTTAGTTTCACTTATTTACATGGACATTGCAGTTAGGGATATATATATATATATATATATATATATATATATATATATATATATATATATAAGAGACACGCGACTATCTGGTGAAAGGCCAGTCTGAAGTATGAATGATATGGCTGGAGAAATATCTCGTTTGCTTCATTAGTTTGTTTTTTGAAACTTTCCGTAATGGGTGAACTGAAGAAGGCGATCGCCAAGAATCGCCGAAATATCTTCAAGAAACAAAACAACTTGAATTCAGCCTGTGTTAGTCAAAACGCAGATCAGGTAATTTTGATAAATCCAGTTTCGAAATTTTTTCATCCTTTTTTGCTTATGGAATGTTGCAATTAACAAATTTTCATTCCTTATTAGGTCACATCTGGAATTTATACTGTTTTGTAGTTGGATTCTTGAAACTATATGTTCGGCTAGTACTGGAAAGTACCCCATTGTGTCAGTCTTGCCTACATAGCGCACTGAGCAGTTATTGCAATTTTATGAATAGGCAATATGTGCATATTCGATTACACGGAGTTTATTCTTTACATTTGTGGTTAGCAGACGTTTGGTTCTACAATAAATATCAGTTTTTGGTTAGTCATCCGATTAGTCACTGTTTTTTTTAATTCGTCAAGCAAATCTTAAACATCGTACGTGCTTTTTTAAAAGGCAAACTAATATATATCGTCCTCCGGTTGGGTACGGCCTCTCTGATAATTTGTTATTGGTAATATTTATGGTTTGTCTCAATAAGTCTTTCTATATAACCGTTTTCATAGTGTGGGAACACTCAGTTGTAGTGTTCTTTGTCGCTAAATAAGCAAAAGAAGTTTGTACATGAATTCAATATAAACTGGTGGATTGTGTCTGTGTGTGTGCTTGTGCTTTCTGCTCGTTTCATCATATTTACATTTAATCTATTTTGCTCTTAAAAAATTCTTACCAAATTCTGAATATTTCAGACCAGTTAAGTTGTTATGCAAAGAATGCGGTCTTTTTAACTTTTCGATATAATAAAGCAATTTTGAATCTCCGCGATTTTCGTTCCCGTGTTGTCGCTTTGCACTATCTGTTTCGCAAAGATCTGATTGATCCCCAGTTCCAAGTCCGCAATCAGTTTGCCTTCATACTGGCTGGGTGTGGATTCGTCGCTTTCTTCCGAATGCTTCAGCATCTTTCATACTAACCACTACAAATAAGGAACTATCTAACAAATCACTTGCGGATCACCAAAGTTAGCAGGGAGTCTATTGCGCATGTGATTGCAGAGATTATGCTCTCATTCGAAGGGAGATGTGTGGCCAGTCGCCCTCCTTCCTATATTCATTGGCACTGGTGTGTGTTTGCACGGCAAATGAAGGTGACTGTCGATAAAATCGAATGTAGCAGCCTGGTTTTTCACGGGATCTATAATTCTGCTTCCTTAGTAAACTCAAGGCTTAGAAGATCGTTGCCGTTATGACCAGCTCGTTTTCACCAGTCGTACTGCCGGAAACTGCTTTAGTTGCAAATAAGAAATAATATTCTTTATTTTGTTATTTCGCTTAGAACTTTTCTAGTAGATGTTGTTTGCGTGGCTTTTAACCGGTTGAACAATAGTTTACTACTTCTTAATGTGAAATACTTCTGCCATTCTCTTTTTGCAAGGCAGACTACGCGTTGAAAAATGCTGTCATTGCTGATCACAAGCCACGCATATCGTCATTAGTTAAGCGACCAGTTGCTTTGGTGCATGATATTCCGAATTACCGGTCTGAGCAGAGTAATCGACCCATCTTGTCTACTTCTCCACAGGCGCCAAAATCAGCTGCTCCACATGAGTGGGTACATATGGCCGTAGAAGAATTTTATCAAGATGCTCAACGTAAAAAATGTTCAGATGATCCCAAAGATTCATTGTTTGGTGTAAATTCGAAGAGCGCAAACAAGAGTAGTGCAAAATTTGATTTCCAAATTAATTTACTCGAAGAGAAAACACCAGCTGAGCTGTTATCTGATCGCCGGGAAGCCGAATCTGATTGGTTAGTTAATATTGATTTAATTTCAACATTAATTTGAATGTGCCTTTTTCTTAATTTTTGCATTTTCATTAAAGCTGTGTTGTCTGTTCATATGTTCACTTCATTTGATTTTAAATGGGTTCCAAAGGTTATAACAGCCCTTGAGTATCCCTAGGATTGTGTTCCAGGCGCTTTATTAACTTCGATAACACGTGTCTTTAATTATCTTGACAAAAAATATAGCTCCTGGCCAACATGTGGCGGACCTGCTCTCGCTTTCAAGAGTAATAGTGAAGGAGTTTGCTGGCGCATCAAAGCCAGATGCTAGAAATTAACAGTGCTCCTCCGTATTGACAGGCGGATCCGGCAAGAACAGGAATCTGGATCTAACTCTCCCACCGCCTAGTGGGTGTATCCAAAGATGGAACAGACTTCATAAGAACAGCTTGGGGGAATTCAACTTTTATTGCCTTACGGACCACATTTTACCGCATACATTTACGAGACGCGACCTCAAGCGAAACACCGAGTGCTATTGTGAAAAAAATTACATAATATTCATTAAATAATGTATGGTTCAACCATGAATATGGAATTTTCCTACGCAAGAGTTAACCACTTGGGGTTATTATTATTTGGGGATAGTATACGACTAACCTCACAACAATTAATTTTAATAATCAATTCTAAATGCACATTTTTTCAACTTTTTTGCCCACATTTCGTTACAGCTCCGCTCATTTTGGCATGAGTTACTGTGTGTCTGAACGTTTTAGCTCTTCGTAAACAACAGCAGTTTTCCGAGCGTATGATTTCACTTTAAAAACTTTAATAAAACAAGCCATACCGCTGTTGAATGCAATGATGCATTCGAACTCTTTGCAATATTACTTCTTGTTTCAACAGACTCTGCAGTATATTATCACGAGTCGTAACATCTGATATGACTGCTCACTGTCTCAATTTTGTTCAACTTAGAAATAGATGCTATTATAAAAAGTGTTCCCTATTGTACGTTCGGTGTACTGACGTCGATATTTTGCCATGCTGTAAAAAAATCGATCATGACTACGCAGGGTATATTCTTCTATTACTTGGAATCCAAATTTCTACTGTGGCTGCCTCGGATTTACAATCACCGTTCTCTCTTTCCATAGAGATATTTCACTCAGTAAGGTACTACTACAAAATCACACATTGCTCTTTAATTCTGCGGATTCAAAACGAAAATTGGGAGGCAGTTGATAGGTTCACCTATTTTCAAAATTGTTACAATTGATTGGACAATGTAAGAATTAAAGTGAATACGAGAATTGCGAAAAGTAGAACAGCCTTTATCGAACACTCGGGACGAAACTAAAGTACCTTACTTCGCTATGAAAGTCGGCCTTCCAGTGAATATACACATGCAATGTTTTTTTATAAGATTTTCCTACTTCAAGGCTAAGGATCTTAAATGCTTACAGGCGTTTAATCACTGTTGTCTGAGCAGCGTAACTGAATAGGCGATAAATACTGAATCTATGAAGACAAAGTTCACAGGCTTAATATAGTGTTCGTACCATGTACCTTTTCTTTACTATAATGTTGGTATAGGTTACTAACACAATAGTCATAGTGTTAGTATCCTTTACAGACTCGGTATATATATTATATAGTGTGAGTTAGCGTTGAAGTCGCTTTGTCGGGACTTTACGATGTTAGCTTCACTATTGCAGGTTTACACATTCGTCTAGGAGATTGTACCGTCCTATTATTCCACATTCTTCTACCAAATATATATTGGTTAAAGGGCGTAATACCGGCTCCTACTGATGAGTCGCCAGTAAGCACGAAACGAAAGTGCATGAGATTATACTTTCCGTTCATGCTGCCTTTGGTTTATCCTTCTGGTCACAACTGAACTAATTTGTTACTAGGTTCGCAAAACCTAATACATACTTGCATATATATTAGTTCTTCGCAACAAACAGTATTTAACTGTAATATATTGAATTGAATGATGTCATGCTTACCGCGAAATGTGATAACTGATATCGATGAAGGCCAGAGTGTATGGTTTAACTGGAGTAACAGGTGTTCGGAAATTGTTGTAATTCTCAATTTGGGTGAACTTTAGCATAAATTTATATCCATCAGGTTGGTATCATGTACCGACTCGGAAACCATAGTGTTAGTATCCGGTACTCATCGATTTCAAAAAAGGTATCAGTTACTAACACAATGGCCATAGTGTTAGTATCCTTTACAGACTCGGTATATATATTATATAGTGTGAGTTAGCATTGAAGTCGTATTGTCGTTGACTTCAGATTATGTTAGCTTCACTATTACAGGTTTACACATTCGTCATATAGTGTGAGTTAGCATTGAAGTCGTATTGTCGTTGACTTCAGATTATGTTAGCTTCACTATAATACCAGCTCCTACTGATGAGTCGCCAGTAAGCACGAAACGAAAGTGCATGAGATTATACTGTCCGTTCATGCTGTCTTTTGTTTATCCTTCTGGTCACAACTGAACTAATTTGTTACTATATTCGCAACACCTAATACATACTTGCATATATATTAAAAAAAACAGTATTTAATTGTTGTCTAGGACCCGGACAGGCTCTACTATTATTTTTCTTACATCATATACATCATCAGCATCAAAAACAACTTTGAAACAGCATTTTCTAAATAATGCATCATTTCCTTATAGCCAAAGACAAGAAATATTATTATTCTCATTATTATTAATGACAAAACTAATCATTTAAAACGAAAATTCTATAGTTGGACGATTATTTATAATGGAAGCAGCTACTTTAATAAGGTCCCTCGCTTGTTAATTGAAATCAATTTCATTGTTTATTTTTACGTTTTAGTCACTAGCATGATCGTTAAGTTTATTGATCCACAGACAAGCTATTGATAGCTATCTCTTACTTCGTCATATCGCAGTATAAACTTGAATTATTTGATGTCCGTAGTCAAAAACATTTTAGCAATTCCAATATAGTTTGATTTATATATATATATATATATATATATATATATATATATATATATATATATATATATATAACCAAGTTTATTTATTTATTTGTTCTTTGTTCATTATTCTGTTTCTTATTTATAATAATTATTAAGATGGCACAAAGCATGTTTATATTTATAATTTCCTTTTCCTAATTATCGCCTTTTTCTTGCACTTATTTACCGCATATATTTGAATCTGCCGCAAATAACCCAATTTGCAGTGACAAAGCAGCTCCAGGCACCCGGTGTCAAACTGCAAGTCACAATCTGTCACCGGCTGATCGTCTAGACCTTCAGTCAGGAAAACTGATTGGGACAGAACGTATGTCATCTGTAGGTGAATTAAACAATGACAATCTCAGGGAACTCCCGGAAACAGAACAAGGGATTATCGATGTAAATCTAGAAGATGACGATGACTTTAAGACTATCCACGGTTCTGCGACAACGTCACCTAATTGGTCCTTGTTTGAGTCAGCATTCACTGGTAAGTAGGATTAAGATGAACCTACTTTAAATCAGATTTTTGGATTATGCTTGAGCTGAGTTGATCAGGCCTGTAGCCGTACACATTTCTGGCCTTTCTAACGACAGGCTGAAACCAATGTTACTGGCAGAATTTGCGTGACATTGGTCTCTACTTTATACACATAATAATGTCTTTCTTTGAGTGGTCAGTGATAGCATTTTGCTCAATTTCATTGGTGTCTTCTATTATTGGCCAGGCTACGATATTCTAGCTCTAAGAAAATCTATTAGGAAGGTTAATTGCAATGTGACTTTCGCCCTCACACAGGGGTTTCTTTGTGTTGGACTCTTATATCTCTAGGTTGTGTTGTTCTTTATTATAGAACTTACAGAACCAAATAATCATCATCATCTTGCACAGCTATAAATAAACCAATAGTAACTAATGTTTCTCTGCCATATAACCACAAACGGTATATATATGAGTATATATATATATATATATATATATATATATATATATATAAGTATATTTCTAATTAGCAAGAAAAAACATTATTAACAAAGTAGATAAGGGCCATTTATTTCGAGAATACTAAAATAGTATTTTAGGCACACGACTTATTAGCGAGATTAATTAGAGATAGATAGATATAAAAAGAGAACACCTAGTTACTATGAGTAATTTCATCAAAATAGCACACAAAATGAGGTAAACTAACCCTCTACACAACATCATTATAACCAAGTTAGGGTTAGGGAAAGGCAATATCAGCTTCCTTGCGGGTTTCACTGTATCCGCCATAAACAAACCAAACCTCGCAGCTAACTCTGCCAAACTAAGAAAATAATGTTACAGAGATGATTCTGCTAGACATCTACACTAATATAGCCAATGAACCCGATTCGATGTTATCGCGTCGGGTTTCTAACCAAGAACTATGATGCGCATGTGAACCACATCCTGCCAACCACCAAGACTGCAATTTAATAAGACCTTTCACCACTAAACCATTTGAGAAACACTGTTTTTTTTTCATTTTCGCATGCATTAAGGCAATACCAATCAGAATATATATTTAATTTAACAATTATTGATTGTACGTTTGTTGATAACATTTAGGCAAATAAGTGTGTGAGCTTGATATAAATACTATTTTTTATAAAACTATGAATTGTATAAGGTAGCAAAGGCAATTTATCAAGAAAGCGTGTTTCGTTTCTTTTGGGAACTCTTCATTTACAGTCCAGAATTTTTCCGCACGTTTCCTGTGAAGTCTGTGACTCAATCTTAAAACATGTTTCATTTCTACCGTATATTTTGCATTAATATTCTTTATATCTCTTTGTAAGAGATTAACTCTTAAAAATTATTTCTATTAAGCTAGTATTTGAAATTTTATAATTTCCAAATATTCAGTTTAATGCTATAGTCCATCTTCCTGGCAATAAAATCTATCCTTATCTACGTTTTCGTCATCATAGAAACATTACATTAGCATGTACTATAAATTAATCGTTCTTGCAAAACCATGTTTATTCGCAGTGTCGTATTACAGATGGCATGAATCATCAACTTGTGCGCTTAAATGATGTAGAGCTTCAATTAAGGTGACAGATACACGTTGAGCTCAGTGCGCAAGGATAATTGTAAACAACTGATAGATATCTGTGTGGAGCATAGTTTAAGCTTATGGAGCACAAAATTCGGACGTAGTGTAATTTGTCATGCCTTGTGGCGTCCTCCAGCTCCTGGACAGTTGTGGGCTCAACCCGATCATGTATCAATTAATTATAGATAACGTGGTTGTAATAGGACTGGTTTATTTTGCAATAAGTGTATCGTTTGCGGACCGTGTACTCACATTTTGAGGAAAGCCAAATAAGAATAAACTTCAAATATATGTTGGAAAACGTGGAAAGTCGTCCTTCCAACAAAGATAGGAACATTTTATCTGTAGAGATTCGCCAAATTCCTGCTAGTTTGGCTTATATTATTACTCGAAGAGCTGTTAGACGCCAACTTCAGAGCAGTCTGAAAGCTAACCTTATATCCTTTTGGGCCAGAGAGACTGATAAATGGGAAGAAGCATATGTATCAAGTAACAGCCGATATTTGTTCCAGCTTGTACACGCAACAGACCTAGAAATTTAAAATTTAGCAAAACGAGAAATGATTTTAACAATTTATTAATCGATCAAATTTTTCATGTTGTTAGATGGGCTGAACTCTACAAAGATCAATTGTTTGGCATCTTAATCAGTCCCGATCCACAAAATTGTATAGGTATCAACAATGTGGAACGCTGATCTCGAATAATCATCAGAGTTAGAAATATGAAATGCAATCTTATCTGTTAAAATTTGAAGATCTGCAGACTCCGATTATTTGGCGACCTAATTTCTAGAGTGTTGACTAACCTTTTTCGCACTGTATAGGCGGTTTTTGGAATGGATTGACTATCATTCCTAGCTTCAAAAAAGGCCAGCATAATTCGTTGGATAACTATCGTGGTATAAACTTGATTCCAGTGACATGTAGGTTATTTTCTTCGATTATCCTGCCCCATCTCAGTGCTTCACGTTATACACATTCTGGAGATGTACGAGCCGGTTTCCGGTCTGTACAAGTCTGTATATATGATATTTCTATTTCACGACATATATTTGGATAGCGACAAGTTTATTGTCGTCCCAAAATAGCTGTCCTACTAAACTTCATGGATGCATTGTCTTAGTTAATCGCAATGTTTTATTCGAGATTCTGTCGAACAGTCATATGCCTAATAAATTTGTAATTATTATCTTCGTTGGTTATTCAAATACTTCTGGTCTAGTTAGGGTCTACAATGAATTATCCGACAATTTAACCAATACCACTGATGTCCGTCAAGGATGTCTACTTTCCCCATTGTTTAATTTTAAACAGATACCATTATGAACTATACTATTCCATGCTTTCAAGATGCATCTTTCGAAATCCTCCCCGGCGGTAGATCAGACAATCTTGACTATTTACATGATATTGTTTATATTCGACACCCGAGATTCTGTCCAAGCCACCTTGAATAGATTAGCATTTTCTGTCTTTTGGTATGAAATTCGCACCCTCTAAATGCCAGACAATTCTATAGGATCACCCACCACTAATTTCAATTCTGCGGCTACAAGTTGAAGATCTGGATGTAGTTCACATGTTTACATATCTTGATAGCTTTATCTATAAATCAGACAGTTTAAGTAACGGGGCATATAAATGTCTGTACCAATAATAAAGCACTAGTACATTGATGATTAATGGGTATTGAGAAGAAAAGAGTGTACCGAGCCATTGAAGAGTTAGAGGAATACGATGTAAAAATTCATCCCAAAGTCGGTATCCGGAATGCGGCAGCCGATGCGCCCAGCGGCATTTCCGCTGTGCTAGTTCCGCCGCTTATCAAGGGGGAAAGATACCACATACCAGGAAATAAACGACATAGTGGTGTCCGCACTATATAAAGAGTTAAGCCTGCAAAACGGCCTATTGGTGCGAAAAAAGGGCAAACAATGCAACGGCTCGTGCCGAAGTCTATACGAACAAAATTGGTAGCCTTCTAGCATGAAACGTTGGGACACCTCGGCTCTGGGCGCATCATTGAGACATTGCGGTCTCGATTGTATTGGCCTGGTATGTCCAAAGAAATTCGTAGCTATTGTCAGCGTTGTAAACCACAAAAAATTGAAAGTCACCACTATTGCTTTCAATGCCACTGCACGGAACCAATTTCTGCATATTGACTTTGTAGGTCTACTGCCGGTGGCTCGTTGTGAGGTAGCCCATGTGTTTTCCATTGTTGATAAGTTTAGCCGATTGGTCGAGTTTGTACTACCGAAGAAAAGCACTTCCGAGAAGATTACATAAAGCTTAGTAGAACGTTAGCTCAGTCTATTTGGTGCACCACAAATTATTGTTACTGACCAGAGTGCACAATTCGAGTCGAGAGAATTTAATCAGTTGTGCAAGGACCTTGACATAAAACATTCCTGTGCAGCCACTTACCACTCGCAGACCAACGCCACGGCTGAGCGAGCTCACAGGACAATGAAAGTGGTATTGCGATGTTGGTGCCACGAGGCCTCGAGATCCTGGAAAGACAAATTACATTTTTCTCAAGCAGGCAATGCGATTTATAGTATCGACAGCTACTGGATTCGCTCCAAAAACCATGGTCTATGGAGAGAAAATTAGACTGCCGGGTGTACCCGTAATCCCAGGATCCCATAAGCGCTGCACCATAGTGGATATTTAGGAGCTCCTAAAAACTAACTGAATATGTGGGCGCCACACAGCGGCAAGCCTCTGCCAGACGACCTACACGCACACTACTAAGGGTCTGCGAATATGCCATTGTTGCAAAGGTCGATCCCATGGCACTACAGGCTGCCAATAATGGTCCGTATCGTGTGGAAAGGGTGGACACAGAGCACACTTCAGTTTTCGCTAACATGCCCGACGGACCACAAGCTGTCGCACGTGATCGTTTAAGTAGGGCGTCAAAGCCGAATACTGAGGTGGGGGAAGACGTAGCAATAGCCACCTTTGAGGCATAGAACTTTTAAATTGTCCTATCTAAGACTGAAATGAATACAACAAAAGTTCCTCGCAGAAGTGCACGAATTAAGATGAAGCACTGCGCAATGATGGATGCAGCCTTCGAGTCGCAGAAGTAAATACATAATAAATATTTTTATTTTGTTTTACTAGAGGGAGGTGCTTTATACGAGTAAACTCCTCTAAATAATTGATTAAAAATAAATCATTTATACTTAAGCAAAATGACTTCTGACGGATTTGGCAACTTAGGAGTATTTTCTGCACAAACGAACACTTTGACTGTGGAGTTAGCGATAATTAGGTCTCGGCTGGACGTCAAAATTATAATAAATTTTTGAGGGAATCTGCAAAAACGACCCAATCAATATCAGTGACGTCAAAATCCATCTTCTCCGGTTTAAATTATTTCTTAGTTTGGTTCAAGTCCATCTCCATTTCCGGTTTTTGTCAGAGATAATGAAAGAAGGATATTCAGATGTAGCGCAGTGTACAACGATTCCACGACCCCTGGCTGAAAGGACTATGCAACCTTTCTTATTGATGAATATTACACAGCACTCTTCTACTCTGCTGGTGCAGGTACCTCCCTCTAAATCGGAACAAACATCCTTGGTCTCCTACAGTGTGTTTGTACAGTTTTCCCGCCGACCAAAATCTGACTGCTTCACCGGCACAATCCCTATTGTTACATAGCTGAAGATTAAGCTATGCTGCAGCATAACGATATTCCATCATTTGTGGAGATGACTAAAAGGCCATCGTACACATGATGATGAACGTTCACTTCGTCCTAACTTTCACTGTGATTCGTGCATCAAAGCACAGATTTATCTCTTTCGGTGCAGAAGTTGGTCTCGTAATGCTCTAGTTTACCTCCGTTTGGATATTTTGTTTGTCGCCTTCGTGTAAATGAATCAAGCTTTTACCGACCAACGAATGCTAACAGTTGTCCCAAGACTACCGAATGCCGTTATAATTCAAAGGGTGCCAGCGCCGCGCATTTTAAGTATTCATTAATATTCAACGGTTAGTATTCTTTTTAAATATTAAAATCATTAAACAAAAAAACTTCCCATTGTTTAATACTTCTTATTTCTTATCGGAGAATTTTAAATTGTTTTTTAGAGCCCTCCAGGTACACGCATCTACAATTTCACGACGTTATTTCGACAGGTGTTCACGATGCTGATTACTGTAGAACTGGTAACGCTGTTGTTGACACTAAAGTTTCGACTTGTCACGTAGCAAGTGGTTTCAATTCAGAACTTGCGCAATCGGGCAAGAATCGCACGACTGATGAAAAAATTAAAATTAGTAACTGCTCAGCTTCACTAAAAGACGACAAGCAACACTTTCACGCGTCTGCCACTGATTGTCGCGATAAGATGACAGCATTCAAAGCAGAAGGCACTGAAAATATGACTGTTTCGTCACCCTTTGTACCCTCAACATCTCTTTCAAATACTAGCTTTAGGCTGCATCAAAATTGTACTAGCCGTTTGCCTACCTCTTCAACTTGCCTGTCAAATAATGCAACGAAGTCGCCTTCCGATGGTCCAGCTTCAAGTTCGTTCCACACACGTCGGCTGGATTTGCCATGTCGAAATGAGTCAAAAGATAAAATTTGTTATGCGGTTGATAGTCCAGATGTTGAAAAAAGCGAAGATAACGCGTTTTGCGGCAATGGAAATCTTAGTGAGTTTATACATACCTGTTGAGATTTTAGGTTTAAATTGAACGGCTAATGCTTTTTAACTGTACAATCATTAATTTTAAAAGTGGTGACAAGTTTATTATTGCGCGTTTAGACCGTTCGTTTTATTATTGCTAAGGTTTTAATTTCAGAAAATCTGCAGCCACAAATATCATGCTTATTAATAATTATCTTTTATAAAGTTAAAATTGACATGTGTGACAGAATCCATTAAACGGCTTAATTAGTTCTTCTTGAAAGCGGCACGTTGCTATTTAAATTAACTAGCAACAAAACGTAGATTTACGTCTATAGCACTGTGAGCTCCAGAGGTGTATGGTTGTATAATACTACAACATTACACTTCCGCATAATCACGAATTTCATTGTTATCTGTGTGTTGTAAATGGGTTGTGTCGCCCGTTCCTAGTGGGGTTTGAGACCGTTGGTTTGACCTCTCTTCATTGGCCTACCGGACATGAGAATCTCCAACAGCGCTTGAGCGTTTTAGCATAGTCCATATACCCATAAAGGCACACAAGCCCTCAACAGTCAGATCCAGTTTCATGTAATGGTCATGGGGCCATATTGCCGAATAATCCACCCCGAGTATCATCGAACTCAATTTGGAGTGACCACACAGCTTATGAAAACGTGAAGTCCTAATCCGATTCGTAGGAAGTAGCTCTAGTAGTTGCCTTTTTCTTAACCTGTTGTGCAACTCGTACAAGTTGGCATGGCGTATGGTGTCTGCTAGTAAATGTGCTTGAATCTTTGCATATTTTTATAACAAAATCTTTGTCATATCGTATATAGAATTTTGGTATTATGTAAAATCTATATTTGATTATTTGTGTATAAATTATTCATTTGCCAGGAAATGATGCGAATTCAACGAAAGCAAATTCTACTACCTCTGCGGTCTGTTCCGATTCTATGTCTGCTTCCCTCTATTCTTCATCCGGTACCTTCTTTTCTCCTTTGCCTTCTTGCGTTGAGGAGAGAACACCTGCTCATTTGGCGTCTCCAACTGAATGCAGACTGACAGGCAACCTCGTTAGCGGCATAAATTCGAGTTCAATGATTTCTAGCCACTCTATTTTAAAAAATGCACTCTCTCCGGTATCTTTGTCTGCATCCGCCAATTCATTGCCCTCTTTTTTGCCACTCTGTTTATCTCCCCCCGCCGCCTGGAACTCAACTCAGCTTGCCTCGGAAGATAGTCTGTACAGTTTTTCCGGCGGGACTTACCAAGCAAACTGTAAAAAAGAGTAAGATTTTGAGAGATGAAAAATTTAATTTTTTGGCTTTTAACTAGAAAATTGTATCATTTGCCGTAGAAAGTACCGCGCTTATGTTAAGAAAATTTTATAAATCGTAAATTTTTTTGAACTCTGTCAATTTATGTTGCTGAATACCTGTTAATGTAATTGATAAATGAAAATACTTATTCAATTTTTAAAAATTTTAAACAACCTATAACAAAAACTATCATTATTTTGAATTGTCAGTGAGGAACATTTGCAGTAGTGGATACATTAGCTCTGTTCTATGTTGCTGCTCAATACCGTCGACAATTTTTTGACTAAATTCGTTCCTTATCATTCCCTGATTTATGGTGTCATTCAAGTTATCTGTACTATTTTCCCCTTAAGTGATAATGGATTCGTATAAACTTGGTTTGTTTAGAGTTAAAACTTTAAATGTTCAATGGAACAAGGTAATTATAAATATCCGATAATTTTTGTGTTTAACGTGTCACCGTCATGAAGTGATGTTACGGTTTATTTCCTGACACTCAGTACAATTAAACAATCATTAGTTGCGTGGGCAGTAATAGCAATGTTATAAATCAAGGTTGAGGTCTTAGACTCACAAACTTCGAAGCAGACGTGCCCAGGATCGACAATACGTGAAGAGTTTCCAATTAGGATGAAAGTGGTCCACTGAATGAATTTCTTTTGGTACTTTATAAAATGCTTTATTCCAACTGACAAGTCTATATATACAATGAGGTTTGTGTTTATATCAAGATTGTAACCTTGATGTAAATAATTATCACAGCTCGCGCGTCCAATGTTCGTTTATTTATATAAATGTTCAATTCAACACCACTTTCTCAGCTAGTGTTGTGTCCGTTCTGTAATGAAAGGTTTTGGGTGGTTAGTTTGAACTTTATGTCTAAAGATATATCATATAGGCTCTACTTAAAGAAAAAGATAATTCAGAAACATTAGTTAGTATATGACTGAAAATTGTGCGTAGCGTGAGGAAAGGTGACTCAGTGGTTAGAGGAAAAGACTCTGAAGAAAACATACCCTGGTTCGGGCCCTGTCCGCGGCAAATTCCGGACAGTACGTGAGAAGTTCCCATTAAGCACGAAACCGGTCTACTGGAGGTATTGCCTTTTCTACATCATACATTGCTTAGTTTATACTGACAACGGGATTGTTGTTTATATGTAGATAACTTCCTTGATTTAAGTAACTGCCCGTAAAATTTTGACAACTAAAGTGTAGTTCCTGGGTTGCGTGACTGCATCATCCAGAAATAGTGGAAAATATTGTTCCAATGTCATTTTCAGACAAGCATCTGATGTATGACCCAAAATTGAAGGGACAAGTGAGAACCCATCAATCAAGGTCATTAATTGGTGCACCTTAAAATGTACAGGATTCAATATTTTACCAACCTATGAGTGCTATCAATTGTCCCGCACAAGAAAAATGCGGTCAAATCCACAATAAAATAACATGCTCGTATAATTAAACAATAATTGATTTTGCGGATGGTGGTAACAATTCTTTAAATCAAGTTTGCGAGCTTGAAGTAAACACCAATCCCATTGTATTTAACCAGTCGTCGAACAACATACTAGGCAGATAACTCAACTAAACTGGCATAATGTATTTTCAACAGCCCTTGCTGGTTCTCGTGTTTCGCCTAAACCGAAGATTAGTTTGTCTATTAACTTTTGAAATGTGAGAGTCTGACCTCCGGAGCTAGTCAGTTTTTACAGTTTGTAAACTGCAAAAGTACGATATCGTTATTTACGCTTTTTTAAGAGACGCTAATTGCATCGAACACTCCACGTCTCGTTTAGACTGAAGCCTTGGTAAAAGTGATTCTTATTTCGTCTCAATGTTTGAGGGATTCAGCCAGGTATGGCATTGTCTTTCCGCTATTCAGTGGTGCACCAAAACCTTTACGGAAATAAAATGCTATACACTTTCATCTAGTGTATACAAGGTTTCGTGTAAGGAACCGGATTATGGGAGTCGTAGCGTTGTACTCATCGACCTTCAACCATTATGCTAATGAAAATTGCGCTTTGTTAGAAGCTATAAAATTTGGCTTCTGGTCTTGATTAGATGATTTTGACACCAAACTAGTTCAAGACAGTGCGTGAAATGAAGTTTTACCCTGGCTGTAAATATTCCTGACACCGATATCGGGATCCAATCTTGTTCTCAATCGCCATCTAGTTATGGTAGACTCAATGTTCCAACACGACAGGCAGCATTTTTCTACAAATTGTAGCGACTTAAATTATGAGGATTGGATGGTGATACGCCATCGTACTTCTTGTAAGCAAACATTAGTGGTCATTTAACTACGATGCGAGAGCGAAACACGAGTGGTCTACTAGTTTAATTAAATAAGTCTAAACGTTGTCATTTGATCGCTTTACAAGGAGTTTGCTGCCGGTCATGTAGTATATGCAGATTACCATTTTTAATATGAGTAATGAGCTGGAACAGCGTCGAAGCGCTGACATCTTTTCTGATTATGCAAGTATGTATTAGATTTTGCGCACCTAGTAACAAATTAGTTCAATTATGATCAGAAGGATAAACCAAAGATAGCATAAGCGAAAAATATAATCTCGTGCACATCCGTTTCGTGCTTACTGGCGACTCATCATTAGGAGCCGGTGTTACGCCCTTTACCCACTATATATTTGGGTGAGGAATGTGGGAAACTTATAGCGTTCTATTTTCCCACTTTCTCGACCAAATATATAGTGGGTAAAGAGCGTGATCAAACCGCATTGCCTATATATGGAAAGCAAAATTAGATATGCGGCTCTCACCTCTAGTAGTCTTGCATACATTGTACGTGACTGGAAATGTCGGCTGCACAATTTCTATGCAGTCACGAACATAAGCTGTTTGTAGCTTTCGCCACACACATATATATAGACAATACAATTAAACAATAATTGATTGCGCGGGTGGTGGTAACAATTTATTAAATCAAGTTTGCGAGCTTGAAGTAAACACCAATCCCATTGTATTTAATCAGTCGTCAAACGCATGGCGGTAGTTTTGTTACGTCATTCAACGACTTGTTAAATACAATGTAATTTGTGTTTACTTCACGCTCAAAAACTTGATTTAAAAAATTGTTGCCACCATCCGCGCATTCAATTTTTATCTGGTTGACTTTCGATCTTGTTAGGAGATTGTGATCAAAATTCCTACATTTGATGAAGTAACAGAGACTTACAGTCCCTTGAGTGACGGCAAAACCATAGAAACAGTCAGCTTTTCTCTATAAAGTTACATTATTTGTCAAGATTAGATTCAGGATGAGTTGCTCTAACCTATTTTCGCCATCTGGACAGTGAAATTCGTCCCCAATGGGTGGAAAATTGTTGTTATGTTTTTCTTTGTCTCATAGTTGTGTTGTGTGTGAAACATCGTTTATTAAAATCTGTTGTATTCTTGTTTGTGTGATGTTGATGATGATGATGATGATGATGATGATGATGGCAACTCCGGTCAATATAAACATCTTTATCATCAGACATTGAACGCTCTACTATTGACGCCTTCATTCAGTCCAATCGATATTTACTGCTTTGAGTTGTGCATGTTTAACCATTTTCAATGCGGGTGTCCATCTGAATATTTCTTGAGTATGGTAAACTTGGTTCCCACCTATGTTAAAACGTGTTTTTATATTTCATTAATTTTGGACAAACGCCTTACAGTTCGCCCCTATCACAACATTCGCCAATTTTGTTGAAGTCGTCGAAAAATATTGAAAATGGTGCTCGCCAGCCGAATGTTAGCTATGTGTCCTTTTCAGCGGATTCGGCAAATATTACTTCCAACGTTGACGGAAAAAATGTGTCTTCAGGTAGACAAAGTGACTTGGTATGCGCTTCAACCAAAGAAAATCACATGACGCTTTCTCATCAGCAGGAGCAAAAACCAAGAAAGAAGCATAAGATGTTGGGCCACATGAAGAGCAAACAGAAGATAAATCACAATCGGGACGATAAAATACATTATGAAAAGCCCTTCTATCATAATTTGCATAATTCAGATATATTGAAGCATCAGAATCAGTTGTGCACAAGCAGGAATGCTGTAGTCAGCGATGGTGCTGTAGGGGAAGAATTCAATGTCCCCCGGCATCGTCGAACAATCAAACGGCGCTGGTACAAAGTGAGTTTCAGTCGCTCCAGTATCAAGGCTTCCTTAACGATGCCAAAACTAACGAACGCCTTAATATAATCCGTTTAAAATGATATATTTTCAAATGCTGCGTTTTGCGTACGCGGATTCTAGCTTTGCACAAACAGTTTTACAAAGATCCAATTGATCACAATTTCCATTTCCTTTTTGTCTTCGATCGGACTGGGTTTGTATTCGTCCCAATGGAAATGCAGTTCTATCACATCTTTGTTGAATAACCTTAAATTTTCTCTAGCTCAGCCGGACAATAAGAGTAGGCTTATATTTTAATTAAATGAAATTATCAATTATAATGAGCTTAGGTTTTCACTAAATTAGTCAGGTAGTTCTAATAAATCTAGATTATCATTAAATCTTTTGAACAATTAGAATAAATGTATATTATCACTAAATCGACCGGAAAATTTAACTAGGCTTAGATTTTCACTAAATCTAGCAATTCACTAATATAAACGTAGATTTTAACTAATTCAAACAGGCAGCTATTCTTAATTTAGATTTTCACTAAATCAACCGTGTAATTTCAATATGCTTAGATTTTCACTAAATCTAACAATCAATTACAAAAAACTTAGATTTTCACTAAATCTGATAATCAGTTACAATAAACATAATTTTCACTAAATTAACCACGCAGCTATTATAAAATTAGATTTTCACGAAACCAACCGCGCAATTTTAGTAAGCCTAGATTTTCACTGAGTTCTACGATTGTGCTATTTTAAATTTAGATTTACACAAGATCATCGGGCAATTATTAGGGGGCTTAGATTTTCATTAAATCTATCAAGCTACTTCAATAAACGTAGATTTTCACTAAATCTAACAATCGACTACAATAAACTTAGATTTTCACTGAATTCAACGGGGCTGCTATTTAAATTTAGATTTTCACTAAATCAACCACGCAGATATTATAAATTTAGATTTTCGCTAAACCAACCGCGCAATTTCAGTGGGCTGTGATTTTCACTAAAACTAACAATCGATTACAATAAACGTAGATTTTCACTAAATCAACCACACAGCTATTATAATTTTAGATTTTCACGAAACCAACCGCTCAATTTCAGTAGAACTAGATTTTCAGTAAATCTAACAATCAACTACAACTAACATAGATTTTCACTGAATTCAACGATGCTGCTATTTTAAATTTAGATTTACACTAAATAATCTGGAATTATTAGGGGGCTTAGATTTTTATTAAAACTAACAATCTACTTCAATAAACATAGATTTTCACTAAATAAACCACGCAGCTATTAGAAATTTAGATTTTCACTAAATCAACCGCGCAATTTCAGTAGGCTTCGATTTTCCCTAAATCTAACAGTCAACTACAGTAAACATAGATTTTCAATGAATTCAACGAGGCTGCTATTTTAAATTTAGATTTAAACTAAATCAAACGGGCAACTATTAGGGGTTTAGACTTTCATTAAATCTAACAATCTACGACAATATACGCAGATTTTCACTAAATCAACCACGAAGCTATTATAAATTTAGATTTTCACTAAACCAACCACGCAATTTCAGTAAGCTTAGATTTTCACTAAATCTAACATTCAACTACAATAAACATAGATTTTCACTCAATTGAATGAGGCTGCTGTTTTAAATTGAGATTTACACTAAATCAAACGGGAAATTATTAAAGGGCTTAGATTTTCATTAAATCTAACAATCTACTACAATAAACTTATATTTTCACTAAATCAGCCAGGCAATTTCAATAAACCTTGATATTTAGTAAATCAACCAGGAAATTGTAGTAAACTTTTATTTTCTCTCAATCAGCTATTTAATCTCAAATAATTTCGATTTTCCGCTAAACTTGCATGTTTAATTTCTCTTTGCCATAGATATTATTAGAAATACTTTCGCCTATTTGTACGAATACAAAAATTTTATATTTCATGAGTATTGCATTCATAAATCCATTAAGCCCATAGTTTTATTATATAATTATGCCTCTTTCATGATCTCTCTCCCTCTTCCAATATCTTCTTAATTTCACTCACTTTTAATACAACTTTAAGCTAACATTCTGACTAATTACGCCTAAATAACAATTTACCTTATTAATGTGTATTTTATGATGACGTTCAATATCTATATTTATCTGTGCGAATTTAATTATATATATATATATATATATATATATATATATATATATATATATATATATATATATACGGTTCAACGGAATGCAATGCATATGCTAATTTCGAATGGTAATGAATAATAACGTATCTAATTTTACGTATGTTAAATGTGTGTTTTCAATGTTTAGAAAGTTTGTATTTTTCTTACACAATGTAGCAATTGACATACAGGCCTAGTAAAAAAACTTCTCTGTCTATATTTTGATCGCACTCTCATCATCTGTCGCTCAAGGTGAACTCGCTCTGTCGTCTAATGACCTGCTTGCACCTACATTCTGACCACAGATCTCTAGTACGATTGAAAATACCATTTTCACTTGCATTCAAATGTATTGCTAGGTTGTGATTACAAGCACTTGTTTTCGAAGTTGCTGTGCTTAAGTTCATTCAATTACATGGTGCATTTGTCTATTGGTTATCTCGCTACATCCAACTACAGTCAAACTGTATTTCAGTTGTTTTTAGTTCGAATTTCAATTATTAAAACCACTGAGTCCTTAGCAACTGGCTCACGCTTAGCCTCGCCTATACGTCTTGTCTCTGTAGCCAGTTCGATTGAGAAGTGAAGCTCGTCGACATGTTGTCGAATTTTGTTCTTCAGTTGATTTGAGTGGAATGCAAGCCGGCACCCAATGTGGCTATTGTAGATGTTTGTTAGTGACTTAAATATGCCTGTGTCGTACTAAGCTGAATGCTAATGTACAAAAATTTGGTGCAAATCCGAAAACTTTGCTTTAGTCAAATCAGCCAACGAGGGCCTGGATATTTTAGTGCTATGGAATAAACGTTCGCGTGTCTTTCGCTTTATGTTCATTCTCTTTGAATTTTCCTTGTGTTAACTTTTTATCTTTCGCTGCTACTCATCATACCTAGCGTAAAAACGTTTTGTGTGCCGTGTTTAACTTTACCTTCTACTTTACGGAAATTGGTTTAACTTTGATATTAATTGAAAAAGTACCTTCAACTCAGACTTGTATCTTTACTTTACTGTTTCGGCGTATTTCGATCGATATATGTGTGGCTTTTTAGTTTGAATAGTTATTATCTACTTCTATAACGGCAACAATAACGAAATGCACTCACGTTGTACTGTTTCTTTCAATTTTTATGTAACATGTGGCCATTTCATTGCTTGTTAACTAAAAGAACAATGAGGCAGTGCAAACATTTGTTGTTCAAATAATCGTTTCTGCCCAACTTGGTCTATTTATTGGCTTGGCTAGTCTTTTGTTAAACAATCCATTCACCGGCGAATCAGAATACCTTTTTATACTGTTTACTATCTTGTCATACTCTTCTTGAGTGTTATTTAAAATTTCTAGTGTGTTTTTCTTGTCATTTTGTTGCTATATGACCCATTTTCTTCCGTTTATGACAACATAATATGTTTTCCCTTGTATTTATAGGCGCTTCTCACATCCTCATAAGTATAACTTTGCATTATCTGCTCAGTTTTTGATTATTACAGTACTTTGTTTTGAAGAAGAATATAGACATTGAATAACAAAATATTAGCACATTTTGGCTTATTTTTACAATTAAATCACAGAAGGTGTAACAAGTACATGTCAATCATTCGACTTCAAATTAAGTATTTCATTGGTTATAGTAAAGCCTTCTGTTCTGTGTATGCGTTTTTGTCCATAAATGTGACGACCGCGTGAATTTCTCGTTCTTCTCTGCGAAGTTCTCTGTCATTGAATAAATTTTAATTGACCTACAAATATTGCGTTTAATTGCCGTCTGTCCTTTAAAATGTTAAAACTCTGATGAGTGTTCTATGCAACTGTGGACCCTAGCTTTAACATTTACGATTTTGGTGATTCTAATCTCAGTGATTCTCTTAAAGCTTCTGCATTGAATTTGCTAATTACCGCTCGTTCGTGTGGACAGTATGATAGAGGAAAATAAGTCAAATAAACAGACCATGTACGCGTCGAATGAAAGACAAACTTATCAAGACCACTGTTCTTCTAATGACAATGATTTATGTGCGATTTATCAGAATTCCAACCGGATTAAGGTTCAAGATGAGTCTAACTGTGAAATGTTTGCAATTCAACAAGACTCCCAGCCATTGGACCGCTTGATTGATAATGAAGCTAGTCTGCCAACTACACGTAGGAATAGTACGGCTTCATGTAATTCTTCAACATATTCTAGTCCACATTCGCTGTTGAATCAAGGTTTAACATCAAACACGAATGGCATTGTTTCCGATTATGGTAATTATGAACAAGCCGGTTATTACAACGACAATGCTGCCATTGCCGACAGTTCATCGTCATTGGTGGCATGTAGATTTACTGCAAAAAATGAATTTAATTATAACGCAGAGGTTGCCAGGGGTACGGAATTCGCTTCTTCGGTCTGTGATGACGATAAACTAAAATTGACTAATGTTTCTTCGCTCAATTCTAGACTCTATGATGTTAATCATGATTGTACTACTCACTCATCCAGCACTATAACTTATGCTACAGCTAATTTTGACAGTACAATTGACAACAATGATCTAGTTGGAAGATTGGAATTGGAAGGTTCATTAGGCATTAAATTTGAAACCGATGAAATGATCGATAACGCAATTTCATTAATTGCTCCAGTCACTTCAACTTTTGTTACAAAGGCGATTGACATCAGTATTTCTGCTGATAATCCTACTCTTAATTTTGGAGAAGATACTAAAAGCGATTCTAATCCTTTTCTTGAAACTGAGATAAACTGCCATCATAATGACGAAAGCCACCTTTCAAAGCATATGTGTCCGAAAGGGGATTGCCGGCCTCAGTCCGTGTCTAATACTGAGCAGGTTTTTCATGATAAAGCTGCAGATAATACCTATGCTTCGGTTAATCAGACGGACGAACAACGCAGCCTGGCACTGATGGACACGAGTTCATCGCCAAGCTATATGTTGCCTTCCAATGTGGTGCATTTTGAACATGAACTGCCGAGTTCTACAAGCTCTCTTAACTGCTTTGCATATGAAAAGACTGCAACTGACCTCACTAGCAGAACATCAGGCCAACCCTCATCAGTTGCAAATGAAGAAAATCTCGTCGGCTTTATTGATAGCCCAAATGAGGAATCGAAAACGGTTCCCAATGAAAACCTATTAAATAAATTCGATCAACTGAACAACGAGGCGAAATTGCACAATAAAGGTGATAGACATCTTGTATTGCCGAGCAACCTTTTTATTTCATCGATAAGGCTTGGGCCTGCCCATACTCCCATTCATAGAACTTTATCGCCTCCTGCACGACTTTTGAACTCACAGTCGCCTTTTGGCCTACCATTGGTTGTGAGCACTGTCAACCATTCACAAAGGAAAAGACAGAAATCCATGCCCTCATCTTCCTTGTCGCACGCATCGAATAATCAGGTTGTGATTGCCTCGCCAGACTCTGCGTTGTCAACTCCTGGTGTCGCGTTCTACCTGCCTAACGGCGATGGTGCCTCTTTTAATGCAACGTCCACGGACGTTACGACTACAACGCACACGTCTAATGCTAGTGGACAATTAATGAGTAACTGCGAAACTGGACCCCGCTCACCCACAAATTATATTTCAGATTGTGGAGTTGACAACCTGCAGACAATACTGGAATTGCAATACCAACTATTAAACCAAATTCGTCAAAATCAGCAGCAGTTACTGGATCAATCGCCTCATTATCCATATCACAACAACATCCTTTCAACAAAAAGCAGTTTGCCCGCTCATACCGGAGATGACATTACTAATAATAATGAAAATGATGCTCAAATTGTTAGTCATTCTCATCAGGACCATACTCATCATTGTCAAACTTCTGTACATAGTCAACCATTTATTAGGCATCATAACCATCCGTTCCCATTTCTGAATTATCATCTTCAACAGAGTCTACACGTAAGATAAGCGTTATCATATTTTTTAAGACTTTAAATTTTGCATTCTTTGTGTTCCGTGCAAATATGAGGCTATTTTTTTTATCAAGCATACGTTTTATTTCAACTATCCTTATGATTTTTTTATTTGAATTGAGAAATAAATCGTGCATTCAAGCATGCATTTTTTGCGAAGCAGATATGCACAGCATAGGTAAAAATGGCCATTTACATAGCTGATCAGTGCGCTATTTATGCCGTAATGACCGATTATTAAAGACATGAATTCAAGAGTATCTCTGCACATAATTGACAAAGGGCAGAACATTTCTATTTTAGCTGAGCACATAGTTTGTACAAATTTCACTTCGAATTCGGCGGTTTTAAAGGCAACTAAACGAAAGAGAGTTGCGTATAACAGAAGTTGTTGCACGCAACAACCATAATCCTCGGATAGATAAACAACAGAAGTTCGTACATGATCTGGATATAAACTGGTGAATTAGGTGTTCGTGTGTACGCCTGCTTTCTGTTTGTTGTTATATAATGTATGTAATTCATATAACTTAATCCTCCACGCCTTCCAAAGCTAAATAAATGAGGTTCCATATATTATGGTCAAGTTGAGCTTTGGCGAAAAGAACATTACTTTTTAAGATTGTGTTGCTTACATGCTTCCAGACACGATGTATTTCTACTTCAATTTACAGGCCGTTCTTTTTTTCAGAAAATATTATATTATAGCAAGACTTTATTTTATATATTTTGTCAGTATGAAATTAACATTGCATGAAGTAACCTATAAATGTCATCAAGTAGGCTGATTTAGTCCTTTTTCGTCATTCAAAAAGTACTTTTCAGGTTTGCCGTGTTCGGGGCTCGATCCTGGCCGTATTTCAGTCCTGCAACTGTGCCACTCAAAACCTCGCACTACCCGCAATTCTTATTTTCATATCGGCTTTCTTCGATATTCTTCCCTTCTAATTTGTATATCACTGAGAGTTGCATATAGTACGTGGTTTGGATGGTGCAGTAGATGGGCTCATAGGAAGCAGATGTGCTACGAACAGGGCAATTCTGGCAAGTAATTGATAAGTGTTTAATAAGAACGAAACCCGTCTACCTGATGAATATTGTTTTCTTTACACAATGCTTAGTTTATAAAACCATATATATATATATATATATATATATATATATATATATATATATATATATATGTTTGTATTTGTATGCCTTTAATATTAAATTATTTTGAAGAATACACACTTATGTAAATGATAAAACAAAGTTTATTTAAGAATATATTTATTCTGATCTAACAAAATATTTCCGTTAAGCTTACCTACGCAAAACCTGAAATAAAACATTGAGTATACATAATTTTCCAAATTAATGAATGGATGTTTTTCGAGATTGTACCATATATTTTCTGTGTGTGGTGTGGGTTTTGTAGTGGATATGTAATGAAGCATGTTAATATTATTTCTTTTCTCGTTGTATTAAATAGTTTTATTCGTTTTTCATAAACAAGTTGCCTATCTAGTCTCAGCATATCGTCTTTTTAAAGAAGATATGCACATTTGTGTAATAGGTAGTGCTTAGCTAGTAAAATAATTGTTCAAATAGGTCCAGAAGAATATAACAAAATCAGCAGGAGAAAGCATGTTGACTCATATACACCTGCGATTCTCGCTCTTCAGCAGTTCATTAGTAGGAGCCATAAATCGACTACGTATGTGGTAAAAAAATTTTGAAAAAAATTGACGCTGCTATATCAGCAACGTGACCAGGAGATGTACATGAGATTACACATTTTGCTCATGCTGTTTTATGCCTATCCTCCTTGCCCTATTTGACCTAACCTATTACTAGGTGCGTCATATCGATCACATAAATGTGTACATTTTAGTTCATCGCAACCATTAATATATATTAATGTTAAATTTACACGTTTTTATGCAGATACTTTTGCTCGTTTGTTTGTTTATTTTGATTCTGCATTCTGCTATGCCGCGTTTTGCGTACGCAGGTTGTAGCTTTCCACCAACAGTTTCACAAAGATTCGATTGATTGCAACCTTCCTTTTATGTGTATATTTTGACTTCGATCAGGCTGCGCGTGTATTCGTCCCCTTCTTCCGAAGGCTTCAACATTGTTCATACTAACCATTAGCAATTCGGTTCTATCAACAATTTGACTATAGAGGTGGATATAGCATTTTCCTGTATCTCCAGAGCAGTTTACATAATTGGGCCCATTTACTGATAAGATTGAATCTTCACGAGGATTCTCGAAACTGTTCATCCTTCCTAACTGAAGGGATCGATGCGATATTACCCTAACCGTGTGAGGATTGACACTCCTTGTTTTCAAAAACTGTTGTCGGTTTTTGTTAGCTACGGGACTCCTGCATCTAAGATATTTTTTCTAATATATATTACAGTTCGTGTACAAAATTTATCGATAACCTCTCAAAAGCCTATTCAACCTGAAAAACTATGGTGCTTTGAGAAACGCATGTTTCATAGACCGACAGATCCGAAGCAACAAGCACATCTTTAAATGAAACAAATTTCTATATTTCGCTAACAGAATGAAATGACATAAATTTTTAAACCGTCAACCTTGAAGACAACCATGGTGTATTGCTTACTTGACTTTAAATTGTTCAGCTAAGATCAATTTCATTACGATGTATTTCTGTTATATGTTTTGTTGTTCTTAAATTGTGTATGCTACAGTTTCTCTTATACACACACACACATATATATATATATATATATATATATATATATATATATATATGTGTGTGTGTGTGTATAGTGCTTTTTGATATCCGCATAACATGTTTAGTGTATTTCTTATTGTAAATTAGTTTTCGTTTGTTTAACTTCTATTCAATTGGATAACTTTACGATGAACTAAAACTGTTGTTTTGTAGTCAGTCACGTCATCGTCGCAAAAGTCAAAGGTCGAACACTTTAGACGTCAGTTCAAAGGCATACAGGTGGACGCTGATCGCTTAATTGTCGGTGAGTTTATTTTTGCAATCGCCAGTTCATAAGTTTTCTTGCTTTCTACTTATCTATCTGTCTACGATTTAGTACTTCTGTCAGTCCAACAGCCTGTCTAATTAATTTGTCACACTGGTTTAACTCGGTGGAGTAAAATATCTTTTGAGCACAGAATTTAGGCGTGATTTTATTTTCACCATCATAAGTTGTACAATCTCTCTCTCGATCCACCTCTTTTGCTCTATTCTCGTAGATATATATATATATATATATATATATATATATTATATTGTTGGTTTTATTGTACAGACCGGAAAGTAAACCGGATTTAATAATTGTGCAATCTTCCTAAAAAATAAAATGTTGAACGAGTGCTGAACCTATACCTGCGTAGTTAAAGGTTACACTGTAAAGCAAACTCGATATTCTACAAAATAGTTGCCAAAATGACGTTAAATGAACAACTAAATCAAATATTTTATGGGGCTGCTCATTAAGTGTACTAGTTATTCGGAGGAGTTTCATTAAATTATTATATAAAAAATGAAACATTCGAATTAAATCGAGGTCTTATTGAGCAGATTCCATGATCACTATGGAAGCTTTAAGGTTTTCATATATATATATATATATTATATATATTATATATATATATATATATATATATATATATATGTGTGTGTGTGTGTGTGTGTGTGTGTGAACTGAGAAATCTTAATTCATGATTCATATGCTTAATGAATGATTTGTCATCGTTTCTTGCACAATTCACCTCGTTAGAACTGACATTACCATTTTTTAGCAATAACTGGTTGCGCGAGCAATGGTATCGGTTATTTAATAAATTTCGTGGACTTGAAGTAGACACTAACTCCAATTCAAATTAGTCCTACGACATTTCAAAGCTAGTGTTAGTTACACGTGCTGACTTTTACATGCTTCGGTAATCTTATGTCTGTGTTCCTTAAATGCATGGTTTAACCACTTTTTTCGATTTCTGCCATAAAACTAATTATTAATTTTGATTGTCTAATGTTTTCAGACTATTCGTGTGCGTTAGCAAAGAACAGCACCGGAATTCTTCTTCAGGGACGTATGTACATCACGGATGATGCTATTTGCTTCTTCTCAAAGATAATTTATGAAACGAAGGTCAGACATTACTTTATTTTGCGGTCACAGCATGAATATGTGCATTTTTATTTAGTGTAATTTGTCTAAAAAACTGAGCAAAGCATTTTTTCTTTATTAGAAAATCCATTTCTTTATGTTATTCTACTCGTACAAATTTTTTCCCAGCCGTTTTTGCATTGGTTGGCATGTTGCGGAGTTTGTGGAGATATGTCTTTACTAAAAAGTTTTCTCTTAAGTTATGTAAAATACCTTCAGCTATTCCTGTAAGTGATAGGTTCTGATGTTTGTGGACTACAGGGCGGAGTGAACACGAGAACGCCTCCGTTGGACGTCTTGTTGACTCCTTCGTGCTTCTCTCAAGCTCTTTCCTTTTTCGCCGGAATCATGGATCATATATCTCTTGCCCACACTATTTTGGTAGTTAGATTAGCTATCGAAGTTCGTAGTAGACCTCTCGTTTTCCTATTTTTGCGATGATGATGATGATGATTATAACAGTGAGGGTTTAGAAAGTAGGCCTGATGCGGTATTCTTTGATGTATGGCGCCTAAGAATATTTTAATCCACTCCTCCGAAATTTGAATATGACAGCTTGTCGATGTGTTGTAAGAAAACCATATAGTTTTGGCTTATCACACCCGAAACCAAACTCAACCTGTTAAGCTTGAGGTTTACGGGCTTGAACACATGGTATTAGCTGATTGTGCTTGTCGCAGTTTACTCTTATTTGCTACAAATACAGTGAAATAGTCAACAGTAAATATTTCGCAGTGCATTGATGAAATTTGATACAAACGAGAATGAGTTAAATGTTATACATAAACCGCTGCCTCGATGAATCGAATCCAGCAACTGCGTTAAGAACTGGTTTTCTGGCCTCTGCCTGGTGTTACTACGAGTTGGCGATGAGTTATGTACTGGCTTAGTTCATCTTTAAATTTCACAATAACTGCTAATTGAAAAAATCAAACGATTGTTAGTTACATTATACAGTAGCTAAGTGATTGGATGGGATCGAAGTTTACATTATCCGGAGGAATGAACTTACAAAGTTGGCAATCAATTTAAATCTGTAACCAAAAATAATTTTAGTTCCTCACATATAATTTTTATTGATCAGAATAATCATTCTCTTTCTTTTGGAAACCAGGAAACTTTGAAATAACAGTGTTAGAGACCTGGCTGATAGGGTGACTTGTAACAGGTGAGAAGTGGTTGACGATTCAAACATTTCAGCATGATTCAACTTAAGTAGGAGGTGTCGGGATCACAGGAATTTATTCTATACCCAAGCACCTTTATGAGTTTCACAGATTGTTAAGTGCAAGTTGCATAATTAATAGGCCACATTCTCATTATTGTGACAATTGTCTCATGTCCGAAAAGCCTTTCTTTAAAATGTGTGTTCTGGTTCAGCTTGTATCAAACTCGAAAATCAAAATATTTTGTGTAATTAGGTATAAATTAAACAGAACTATTAGCAGAACATACGATGATTGTATCACGGCACGTAATTAATCAAAAATTTTAGATGGGAGTATAAAAATAGTGTGGCGGTGTGATCGTGTCATACGTATGCAACATATTTATTGCTTACATTTCGGACCAATGCGATGCCTCAAGTGCCTCTGAACACGTACTTAAATGAGCTTAATTTTATGCACTTTATTGGTCATTTGCATGATGAAAGTAATTAGAAAACTATTATTATCGCTTGAATATGTAATCATGTAAGAGTGCTTATATATATATATATATATATATATATATATATATATATATATATATATATATATATATATAACATATAACAGGCAACTTTATCTCCGATTCTGCCTCCTTTCCTTCTCATTCCTCTTCTCAATCTAACAATAACACTCTTTTAGATACTATAAATATGGTTGGTTTAGATCATAACACTGAGCCCAATACCAGGTTGCCAAATATCGAAAATGGTTCATTAAACCTAGGTTAGGTTTTAACGTAGGCGCATTTAATGTGCGAACATTAAAACAAATTGGACAGCAAGAATCTCTTACTCGTACGTTGCATATATATTAGAAATCGACATATTTTGCTTGTTGCAGATGTCTAATGGAATCACCTTCGTAACTTTCTTTTCTTAATAAGGCAAAGTGAAACCCGCAAGGATGCTGTATTGCTGATGTCGCCTTGCCCGAATGCTAACTTGGCCATAATGGTGTTGTGGAAAGGTTTAGTTTGCCTCATTTCTGTGAGTTTTCCTCATAAATTTACTCATAGTAGCAAGGTATTCTCTCTCTGCCTCTCTCTCTCGTAAATCTCACTAATAATTTGTCTTAATTCACCTATATACTTTTTTCACTCCTTATGGTTACATGACAGTGAAACATTAGTCACTTGTGACTTTTGTATGGCTGGACATGATATATATATATATATATATATATATCCAAAATTATATATATATATATATATATATATATATATATATATATATATGCGTGTGTATATGTGGAGATCATTTTTGAAAGCATGTATTTTAGACTCATGCGGCGCTTCTGTGACTTACCTTTCATTTTCTCAACGCGTTCGGCTGTTTTGCTTGTAGTTGGTTGCGGTGGTATACTCGACAAATTCATTAGCTAGTACAAATTTGAAGAAGCCAACTGAGATAGGCTGCACTTGATAAGCAACTGATAACGGAACTCAATAAGAGTTTACGTATGATTTAAGTTCATTGCTAAGCACTTATATTCCATGAAGCGATGATTGAATATCGATGTGAATATTTACATTTTAAATATACTATAATAGGTGACCATGCGATCTTAATGAATATATACGATAAACAAACATTGGTTGCGCGAGTGGTGGTAACAATTATTCAAATAAAGTTTGCGACCTTGAAGTAAGCACCAATGCCAGTCGTCGAATAACATAGCAAAACTACCTGTAGTCACACGTGTTGACGCGTTTCATCCTTCCATGATCATCATCAGAGTGCGACGGCAAACAGACTAACGAGGATCAATCCGCATTACGTATATATTGAAAGCAAAATTATATATGTGGCTCTCACCTCCATTAGTCTCGCATGCATTTCTCTTACTTTACTTTACTGCGGCTGACTCCTTTTGGAGGATAAGCGGGCTCCATAGAAATCCCGGATTATACCTCTCCTTGCCGGGCGGTTGGCAGCCATTTCGGAACATCGAACATTCCAACACCCGAAATAAATAGGTGTTTTCGCGCTGATACAGAGCGCGTTGCTTGCCGGGGACGCCGTAGCATGAACGGTATTTGTGACATTTCATGGAGTTTCTTGGGAATTTGGTACAAGTGGTGTCCCCTCACCACTCGGCTTTTTGATCGAGGACGCACCTCTAGCCTTTGCACATCCAAGCGCAGTCTGCAAGGCAGCAGTAAGTTGCATGGTTGCCGGTGGCTGTTGAGAGCTCATTCGCCATTCGGAAGTACGGGGTACTGTCCAGGAGTCCATGTAATCCTGTGGCTGTTGAACCCTTTTGTGGCGGGGAACACACGCCGAGTCATGGTGCCGTCGTCGGGCTCATGTGGTATTTTATAGGAGATCCGATTGCCGGTCGGAAATCCACCACGCCCTGGTGACACCACCGCCATAGCCCCGTTAGCCCATGTACGATCGGCCATCGAGACATGGTTGACACCGTCGTACCACGTTGAGGAGGGGATGGCCTTTACGACTGTAAATGTAAGCTATTTTGTTCGTTAGTTTTCCGTCGTACTCTGATGATGATCGTGGAAGGTCGAAACGCGTCTGTACGTGTGACTGACGGTTGTTTAGCTATGTTTTGCGACGATTGGTTAAATATTATGGGATCGGTGTTTACTTCAAACTCGCAAACTTTATTTAAAGAATTGTTATCACCACCCGCGCTATCTATGTTTTTTTAATTGTATTATCTATATATTTGTGGAGAAAGCTGCAAATAGTTAATGCTCATGACTGCATAGATATTGTGCAGTCGACATTTCCGGTCAAGTTCAATGTATGCGAGACTGCTAGAGGTGAGAGCCGCGTATCTGAACTTGCTTTCCATATATATGCAATGCGGTTTGACCCTCGCTAATTAGCGTGCCGTCGTACTCTGATGATCATCATGAAAGGTCGAAACGCGGCAGTACGTGTGACTAACTGTAGTTTTTCTGTTGTTCGACGGCTGGTTAAATACAATTGAATTGGTGTTTACTTCAAGCTCGAAAACTTAATTTTAAGAATACGGATGTTGTTCTAAAGACTCACCTATCATAGAATCTTAGCCTGGAGAACAATCCATTTTTGCCACGACTGTATAGCTACCCAATGATGAATAAGTCGTGATTTTCAAACCAAGATACACTGAATAGCGAGTTCTTTACACAACGGCATTATTCATTCAGTTGACTTTTTTCATATTTTTATGGTTTATTTTAAACTAGCTTTACTGTTCTCTATCGAACTATCAGAGTTTTTCATGTTCTTATGAATTATATCGTACCTATGCAATTCAGACTTTCGCGCCGTCAATTTTGATAAATACGCTCATGCTTCTTTGGTACACTGGTGAAAATGTTTAGTTTTGGAGGTTTAAACCTTAAATTCCAACCAGTTTCTTATCCTAATTTTATTCACTAAATATTCTGTGTTCTTTTTTGTGTAATTTTCACTATGCTGTTACTTTTTTTCTACTTAGATCACATTACCTGTCTGTGATATTGTCTCTATCACCAAAGAAAAGACGGCCAAAGTAATACCTAATGCAATTGAAATAGTTAACAAATCAGGAGATCGCTATTTCTTCACTTCATTCGCTACTAGAGATCGGACATTTGCAATCCTGCAAAGCGTCTGGGAAAGTAACACCAGAAACAAGGTAACTTAAACTTCATATTGATAATTGAATTTCTGTCTTAGCTAATTTCTATCCGGACAGAGTTATCTGGTTCTCTATGCGATAAACGTTAAAAAGTATTGGTAGCTAATTTGGTCATATTTGTACAATGTACATGAATAATTGTAATGAATTCAGTCTCTGGCCCATGTCTTTGCTATTATGATTGCAAATTATGAAGAGGTTGGCAAATATGCCTTTGGAAAAAAAATTTTCAAAACAAAAAAATCATATTATTACAATCTATTTTATATGAAAATTGGCTTTATTCATTCTCGCAAATTCGTGTAAACGAATCTGACATTCATATCAAAACATTGCATAATATTAATTTATTTAATATTAGTTAACTATTTGTCGTTAGCTCAGAGAACCGACCTTTTCACCTGATGCGGACAATTACGTTTATGATATCTATCAATTTCAGGTCGTGACTTACTGTTCTTAATTATTTCGTTATAAGACGCATGTTTAGTGGTTTTGTTGTTTGTACATAAAGTGCATTGTCACGATTGGTGTTAGTTTTAATGATAATAATGATTATTGTTATTTGCTTTGTTCAAATAATTATTGCTGATTTTGGTTGTTTCTTGGTTTTATTAGGGCATTTTTAAGAAGTACAAAAATGGCGCAACTCTTAGTCGACCTTTCTTACAGTTTTCCTGAAACAAGAGTGCAATTCGTGTTTGCCCCATGTCTTCAAACTTCAATGAATTATCTAATTTAGTAATCATTGATTACGCAGATGGTGACAACAATTCTTTAAATCAAGTTTGCGAGCTCGAAATAAACACCAGCTCCAGTGTATCCAACCAGTCGCACAATAGCTGAAGGTAGTTTTGTCATGTTGCGCGACAGGTTAGGTACATTTAAGCTGTTGTTCATTTCGGTGAATCAATTATTACCACCGCCCGCAAACTCAATGATTGCTTAATTATGCGACAGCTGCGAAAAATTTGTGCTTGACATGGCATCGGAATTGAGTTGTCAATATTCCGGTCTGTTGCAATGCTTGCGAACATGAAGTGGTGAGAGCCGCATTTTACTTTTTAATACCTTATGTATGCTTTGCGATATGATTCTCGTTAGGCAGTTTGTGGTTTTGTTCTTCTAGTTACCATGAAAGTTCGAACCACATCAGTATGTGTGACTGACGATGATTTTTTTAATGTTGTATCACTTGATAAGTAAGATGGAATTGTCTTTTATGTCAAATTCGCAAACTCCATTTAATGTTTTTCATGGAGCGCCGAATATCGGTGCGACAAAATAACATGAGATAATGGTTTTATTAGTTATCTTATTACTCGATAACTATATAAATCGCTACACAGACGTATGTGTGGCTTCAGCAAGTTTTAATAATTGTGTGGTTTACCCTGCTCTTTCATCCAAACATAGTAAATAGGATGATCCAGTCGTCCTTGGCCGTGATAAAATGCACGGACTCGATTGAATGTATAGAGAAGAGCGACACTAGTATACCTCCTTAATTCCAGAGCATAATTACCTTCATCATAGTAACAGTAGACTCTAGGCAACTTTTATTGACCCTCCAATGAGCCAGTGATAAAGGCAAATTTAGTCTGTCTTTCTATTCTAGGCTTTGCCAGAACGGTTTGTGTGAGCGAATAATATTCTCGCTTATGTTTTTTTGCATGCGTTTTGTTTGACGCAATATGTGTTTAATCGGTGTACTTTGCTTATTCTCGATGAGGCTGTCAATTACAGTCAACTTATAACCAATTGTAAAATTTCTCCCATTGTAATGGCTTGAATGTAATTTGGCAACTCTGTTAAATGACATTTCTTTTTGGTTTGATTCCGCGCCGATCACTTTAGTGGATGTATGTATGTGGGTCTGCAGTTTTTTCTAGCTAGTAGACACGTGTTTTTTTGAGTCTGAAAGTAAATAAAATGGCTCATTTGGTCAGTTAACATTAACGTCAGCATCATTGTCCTTTTGATACATTCGGATTGTTTGACGAAATTAACGTCAATTTTAGCCACTCATTTTGTATTGGTGTGTTTCAATCCTTTCTGCTTTCAGTTCTATTATGACTGGGCTGTTTTAAAAATTTGGTAACACATATATTTTGGCCGGCGTGAACTGTTGTATACGCAGGCGTGTATTAGGCATTAAATATTTAATAACAGGTTGGTTCATATAGTACGTGACAGATACACCAGTCGATCGGAACAAATGATGTAATCCCAATGGCGTATGGGTTTCCTACTTAATGATAGGTACCAGCAATGTGCCCTAACTTAACTGAAGAATTGGTCAACTCATGTACCATATAATAACGGTGCACTCTCATGGACGTTTGCTTATTTTAGAATTTATGTAATACCAAGAGCGCTATACAGTTGGAGATAGGAAAACTATCACCGAAATGTAGATAACCCAATTCTAAACACCTGATATTTAAGAAAAATCCTCTCATTTTGGCCTCTATCGACATCGGTCCTTACCATTCTTATATTTCACATTACATAACCAGTTATGTATCAGGTTCTAAGCAAAGATCCGATTCTTTCCGATGTATGAACAGTAAGTACGGATCGCACTTGGCAACGGGATTACACATTTGGTCCACAACGATGAGCTTTGTCCTCCTGACCCTTTGTCAACTATCTTGTTACTAGATACACAATGCCTAACAGATGCGAGCTGCTCGTCTTTTTATTCATAAAACTCACAAATCCGCAATATCATGCTTGACATCCACTGGACTGTGCAAGCTGCGCTTAGCTAGCCATCTTCAATGGCTCTAGACGAATAAAATGGTTAGATACTGTTTGTTGTGGAGAAATGATCTATATGCAATTGTTTATTAGGAGTTGCGCACATAGTAAAAAATTGGTTCAAATATAACCAGAAAGGTTATGAACGGAAAGTATAATCTTATGTGCACATTCTTTTCATGATTACTTGCGACTCATCAGTAGGAGGCGGTATTACGCCATATACCCACTATATATTTTAGTGAGGAATGTGTGACAATTATAAGAATGTATATACAAACAGTAGTGGAATTAACTTCATATAAAATCTTCGACAATGCGACTTCAAAGCCAACTCACCGTATATAATATGTACCGAGTCTCTAAAGGATACCAACACTATTGGTTTTGAGTGGGTACCTGATACCAACGTTATGGTTGCCGAATAGTTACATAATACCAATACTTTACTTGTCGAGTCGGTAAATGGTATCAATACAATGGATTTTAAGATATGCTAAATTTCACAAAAATTTCGAATTAGAACTACTGAGCATCTGTTACTGCAGCAAATCCATATGCTCTGGCCTTGATCGATATTAATTTTCACTTTTCGCGGTTATCAAATATATGACGGTTAGGTACTTTTTGTTGTGGTGAACTAATTTGTATGCAATTGTGTATTAGGTGTTGCGCACCTAGTGAAAATATAGTTCAACTGGGACCAGAAGGACAAACCAAAGTTAGCATGAATGGAACATATAATCTAATGTGCTAGTGGCTTCTACTGTTGAATCGCCAGTAAGCACGAAACGAATGTGCGCGTGAGATTATACTTTCCGTTCATGTTGATTTTGGTTTATCCTTCTGGTCCTATTAAGCGCGCAACACATATACAAACTTGAATAAAACGGTCGTCAACTTCTCAAACCGATAGATTACTCTACTTTTGTAAGTCATATGTTTGTATGCACTTTTCAGCTTGTCTTGACGGTTCCTATATTTCTTATGCATTTTTCCTGTTTACATTTTTATAACACGAGAAATCGACTTTCTTCAAGTTCGTACATTGTTGTTATTGCCTATCGTAAGTGTTTGGCTATAAAACGCACCATGTCCATGCTGCTTTCTTCTCAGAAAACAGAGTTCCACGCTAGATCGTTTAGTTTTACTCGGTTATTCCTGCTAATTCGAATAGTTACACCGGAGTGAAGGAGAAATGAGATGAATCCATTCACATATTCACTTATAACCTCACAAATATTCGCGACCTCGCTAAATCCTTCGATTGAAATAAATTGCAACCCTCTTCACTAGGTATTTGCCATAAAACACGATTGCTTTGATTAGAATAATTTCGCCTGATGATAATTTATTAAAATTGTCATTATCAAATGGCGTTTTAACCTATTCGATTATGTCTATTGTTAATGCCTTATTTTGCAACGCGTATAATTAAACAATTATGTATAACACGGATGGCGGTAATTAACGTTCAAATCAGATTTTCTGGTTTATTTGAGGTCGACAGTCTTAATAATTGCTTGACGTATCAGCATAGTATGTAATTTGTGTGGTATTATCTAAGTTAATTGTTTTCACAATGCATAAATCAGGCTTATGCATGGTTGAAACCTGTTCTGCTGTAAATTTACGGTCGTTTGACATGGGTTTTAAATTAAACGGTGATAAAAACGAAGCTGTTAGTTGATTAATGACAATTGCTGTTATATACCAGCTATAGATAACTTAGTTACATGCTATAATATTGTCTGCGGATCCATTAAAGCGAACATTGGGTAAGATTTATATGCTTGTAAATCTCACAAGCACACAACAATGTCTGCGCCAGAAACCAATTTTTAACATTTCTGTTCTCGTCGCCACTGGGGTTGTCCGGGTTCCGTCTTTCGTAGAGTTTCTCCTTAAATAAGTTAATTTATGCTCAATTTCCCTTGTTGAACAGATCTTGCCTGTCCGTATGCCTACGAGTGCCGTGAAGCTTATTTTAGTGAGGCTATGACAAATTTATTGCCTAACCTGACTTTGATGGGCTCGTGGCCTATTTGCACACACGTGTATATACATGTTTGTACACAGACCAGAATATTACGCACAGTAGACTCCAGATGGTACCTTTGTCCATTTGGCCAATAAACAGTTTAGACTTTTAAACTCGCTCACTTGATGATAACAAATGCAAAAAGGACCCGACTGTATGTATGATGGCGACAATTAAACTCCGGTACTAAGTAGATAGCGCGCCAGTTGCCCTCCAGCTTTCGTACCATGTAGCCCTTGTAATTTATTATGGAAATTTTGAAATCCATCAATAAAATGGACTGGGGCATCATTATTTGTTTTCCTAGTAGGTGTCCTCTGATCATTTTTGTCTTGTCAAGGTTTATAATAGCACTGCCTGTACAACTGATTAAGACCCTCTGGATGCCAGACAGAAAACAGATATGCTGACAGGTCTTCCAATATGTTTTTCATTTTCTGAATGAAAACAAAACTGGCTGAATATGGTCTTTGATGTACGTTTATCTTCTGAGCTCTCTCGCATTAAAATCGGAATGTGCTTCTTTAGAGCTGTTTCTCAATTTATGTATCCCAAATCTCTATGCATAGTTTTCTCCTTATTATGGAACAGTCACACAAGGCAAACGTGATTAGTGGTATCTGGTGAGAGTATCTGTCCAAATGACAACTGGAAGTCTAAGCGCAAAAGATACTAAATGACACCTCAACAAAAGTTTAAAAAGGCAATGAAGATTTGAAAAGTGTAGTGTTCAAACTAGAAGTAAAATAACAGATCACTGTAGAGAACCAAGCTTACCAAGCCTGGGAGTTCTAACTGATTGATAGTTCATTGCCGGAGTGCAGTAAAAAGTTTAAATATCGCAACAGACCCACCTCTTTGTATTTCTGCAATGTGAAACGATTAATTACTTGTGTATAACACAGCAGCTCATTATGCGCAAACTCACTAACTATTAATTTCTAAGAAAGTTTCAAGCTGTCGAATAAAATCAATAAGCAAGACTGGACGGATAAAACATGATATCTTAATATTTCCATTTCTTTATTATGAAAAATTCCATGAAATGAACTTGCATAAATATTCTAGACAACAGATCTGGCAATTTTTTGCGCAGTTGGCGTACAGCTCTGGCTGTTAAGAGTTTCCTATAAATAGATTCAAAGAGTTGTAAAATGCGACACACCATTAAACGAACATTAGTTGAGCGGGTTATGATAACAATTACTTTAATCAAGATTACTATCCTGATTGCGATCTGACTCATTATGTACATGCGTTTGGCAGTATTAATTAAGTAATGTATACTGTTGGAAAGACAATTCATCCAGTAGATTTCTTTCGTTCTTATTAGAAGCTCATCACATACTGTCAAGAATTTGCCACGGACAGGGCTCGAACCTGGGCACGTCTGCCTCGGAATGTGGTGCTATGACGTCTGAGCCACTCTGCGGCACAGTACACACAATCTTCGATTACATAATAGCTAATGTTTTTGTTTACCTTTTTTATTTTTAGGTGAAGCCTATATGGCATGCCTTTAGACTTGAAGTTCGAACAAATTGGGGATGGTTAGTTGTGGATAGTTGGACACGCCGAGGAGTTGGTCCTCACTCGCTGTCTGACAAGTTTTTTCGTGATCCAGTGTTCATTGTGTTTTTTATATGTGGCTGTGTGGAATATGTTTTTAATTCTGATAGATTTCTGTCTAACTGACCAAATTAGCTTTTAAGCAATAAGAATAATTGGAAGCGCAATTCAGCTAAAGGGAAATAAAAGTAGCATATCACAAATAGAATATTTCAAGTACTGATGATTTACGAAACATTGATCTTTAGGTTTCATTGAACATTATTTTAAAATACTTATTTGTCAACTGCACAAAAATGCCGCGTCTAAAAGTAATTTACACAAAATGGAAGCCATCATTTTGTTACTGGATGACAGATTTCAATATAATTCAACAAATCAGACCATATTTACAAATTCAATTGCAGAAAATAATCTCTTATTCATACCTGACATAGCATTAGATAACGGGCGTCATGCATGTGTGTAGGCATAAGTCCATTACTCAAAAGCATTCATTTAATTATAATTACATGCACGTGTATGCTCATCAAAATGAAATAACAATTAATAGCGACTCATTTAAAAAGCGCACGCCATGTGTATGTGTGCATGTTGAGGACCAAATGATCAATTTAAACAAAAATTATTAAAGTACAGGACTTAGTTCAGGTAGCGATATTTACCTACATGACATGTGAAAATAAGTAGTATTGAAAGATCTGCCGCAGAAATGAATTTTGACACATATATCCAGAATGTAAGTAAGAATCTTGTTCATAACGCAATCTATTACAAAAACAAAGATGGGGAGTTTGATTTTACTTAGTAGAAAATGCAGGTCGGGATAGAAAGCTGCTTTGCTGTCGTCTGTGTTGTAATAGGTGCGAGCGTATGCGTGTACAACAAAAAGGCCACGCTGATTGAGGTTTCCAGCAATGCTTTTAACTGATGTCCTTCGGCATGTCGTACAAAGTCGGTTGTTTACAGGGATCCGTTCAGTCAGCCAAGTTTCAGATCGTGAGCTAAAAAGACATCGGCTCATCATTGACCGGTTACAGAAAATTTCGTAGAAAGACAAGTTCGAAATCAATAGTGCGTAGAAAAGAATGATGCACCACGTTCTGCAATACTCGTAAGATCTTGCATTCTGATTTTAGATACGCAACATATATCGATTTCTAAAGAATCCAACGTACGTGCAAGAGTTACATGTTGTCCGCTTCCTCTATTGATAGATATATGCTTGTTCGCGTCTATGTATTTAACAAGCGTTGATTGTTCGGGTGGTGACAACATTCCGTTAAATCATGCTTGCGTGCTTGATTTAAACACTAATCCAATTGTATCTACCTAGTCGCACAAAATTGCTCAACTTCAGTCAGTCGCACGAATGGATGCGTTTTGACCATCCATGGTCATTATCAGAGCAAGACGGCAAACTGCCTGGCGAGGATTACATCAGAATGCATTTTTAAATTATGGAAAATCAGACATGCGGCTCTCTCTCTCATAATAGTAGTCTCACAAACATTTCACTTGATTGGAAATGTCGGCTGTATAATTTCTAAGCAGTCACGAACTTTATGCAGCTTGCGCAACACAAACATATATATATATGTATATATATATTTGAAGTTAATGTTCGTGACTGCATAGAAATTGTGCAGCCGTTATTTGTAGTCAGAGTTCATGGTATGCGAGACTGCTAGAGGTGAGAGCCGCATGTATGATTTTCCTCAACTTGCATATGCATTGCGTTTTAATTTTGCTAGTCAGTTTGCCGTCGTGATCTGATGATGATCATAGAATGTCGAAACACGTTAGTAAGTGTTACTGGCGGTGGTTTACTATGTATGTATGCTGCTTAAGGAAACTCTGGCAGACTATCTTGAAGAAGGGAAACTCCGAATAAAAACCATCCTCATTATGGATGGGCGACCCAGTGTTCTTTTACAGTCCACATATAACCATGAACAATATGAATTACAATGATTACATACTGCATCGGTCGTCGCGTAATATAAAAAAAGTCTCCTTATCTGCTGAGTTGGGAAGGATGGATAAATGAAATCGGGCTACTGCAGGCAACTTTATCTCCCATTCTGCCTCCTCTCCTTTTCTCAATCTAACAATAACGCTCTTTTAGATACTATGAATATGGTTGTTGTTGATCATATCACTGAGCCAAATATCGGGCTGCAAAATTGGAAAATCGTTTGAAAAGACTTTCGTTCATAAAACCTAGGTTAGGTTATAACATAGGCGTATTTAATGTGCGAATATTAAAACAAATTGGACAACAAGAAGCTCTTGCATGTGCGTTGGATAAATTAGAAATCAACGTATGTTGCGTATCTGACACCAGAATACAGGATTCTACGTGCATTACAGGACTGCTTGCACCATCTACGCGTTATTGGTTTCGAAAATCTGGTTCAATGGAGTTTTCTAAAGCCGGTAAATGGGACGTCGGTATTCTCCTTAGCACACGAGCTAAAGCTTGCTTAATTGAGTGGATCCCATTAAATAATCAACTGTGTGAGTTACGTTTAAATATATCTACTAAAATCAATGCAAAAACCGTAGGCAGCGTTGTCTTTTGGTTGAATCTGCATATGCTCCTACCGATCGCAGCGCAGACGAAAGCAAGGATGCTTTTTACTCCGAACTAAGCTCCTTACTAAGTAGAGCACGAAGTCAGATATAGTCTTCGTTATGTGTGACATAAATGCTCAAGTTGGGCGCCTAAGTAATGCAGAATTTCACTTTGCTGGAAGATACATTTTAAGCTCGACGCGCAACGGTAATGGTGAACGGCTTTTGGATAGCTGCTCGGAACATAGATTGTATTTGAGTAGTTAAAACTTCAGACTTAGTGTTAGACGTTGGGCCACATGGCGTCCTCCAGCTCCCGAACAACGGTTGACTTAAATAGATCATGTAGCAATTAATTATAGATTGCGTGGTTGCATCCAGGATTGTCGTTCTTTTTGGAAAACTTATGTCGACTCGGACCATGCACTTATCCGTTGTAGATATGCACTAAAATTTTCCGGGAAAATAAATAATAATATACACAAAATAGATGTAAGCAATCTCGAACAATCATCATTCCGCCAAAATATGAAGATATTCTAAAGTCAAAGCTAATTTTTTTTAGTCAAAGATAAGTTCCACTATGCACAATGCAGGTACTACTGGATGTGGCATTGCATGCCCCATAGAAATAATCTTTGGCTCTCTGTAAAATCTATGCAGATACTCGAAAAAAGGCGCCAAATTCCGCATGGCTCGGTTTATAATAACACTCGTCGCAATATAAGACGCCAACTTAAACAAAGTATAAAAGTCGATCTCGAAATCTTTTGGACCAGAAAGGTTGAAGAAATGGAAGAAGCGTTCGCATCAGGTAATAGTCGTTGTTTGTTCAAAATTATTCGCGCAACAAGTTCGAGAAAATTAGAAGTTAGTGAAGCTATAAATTCTAGCAACTACCATTTAATAACCGATAAAATAAGTCGTCTTGATATGAGGGCCGAACACTTCATAGACCAGTTTTCTTGGGCACCCGCGTCGGTACCGATTCCCGAAAGCATGCCTGTATCAACAGTGTGGAATGTTAATCTCGAAGAACCATCAGAGTTAGAAGTACGCGATGCAATCCTATCTCTTAAACGCCGCAAAGCCGCAGGCCCCGGTGATTTGCTTTCAGGATTATTCAGTGATGGTGGCGATATAATTTTTGGAGCGTTGACAATACTTTTTAATATTATATGGGATAAGGAAACCGTGCCATTTGATTGGAATGATTCGATCATCATTCCCATCTTTAAAAAAGGCAATCGTAATTCGTGCGATAACCATCATGGTATAAGCTTGACACCAATCGTATCTAGGTTATTTTCTTCGATTATCTCACGTCGTCTTAACGCTTCACGTGAATCACATAATAGAGACGAACAGTCCGGATTCTGCTAGCGAAGAAGTTGTATAAATAATTTTTTTACATTAAGGCAATTTATTGAACGGCGACATTTATATCACCGTCCCACAATATCCGTCTTTCAATACTTCAAGGGTGCATTTGACTCGGTGAATCGCAATGTTTTATTCCATATTTCGTCTAAAAATTTGTTAATATTATACGCGCTCTCTAAACAAATACTTCTGGTCGCGTTAAGGTCTACAACGAATTAACGCATAACTGTACAACCAGCTGTAGTGTTCGTCAGTGTTGTCCACTTTCCCCCTTTTTGTTTAATTTTGTAATCGATTCTATTATGACCAACACTCTTCCACACATTCAGGATGCAGGTTTTGAAGTTCTCCCGGGCGGTAAACTAGTCGATCTTGACTATGCAGACGATATCGTACTGTTATTAGACAATCGAGATGCTGCTTGGGCCACCTTGAATAGATGAAATTCGCACCCTCTAAATGTAAGATACTTTTACAGTATCTCCCACCACTCACTCCAACTATGTGAATGCTGAATGAAGATCTAGATATAGTTGACAACTTTGCATACCTTAAGAGCTCTATCAGGCAATATGTCGGATGAGGTGAGAATGAGAATCGCGAAAGCTAGAGTAGCTTTCTTGAACCTTCGCCATTTATGGAGAAACGCGAGTATTTCACTCTGCATTAAAGGTCGGGTGTTTTTTTCACTAGGAATGGGCGACCTAGTGTTCTTTTACAGTCAACATATAACCAAGAGCGATTATAATTACAATGTTCGCTTCTTATGGTTATATGGCAGTGAAACATTAGTCAAATTTGGCTTTTGTGTGGCTGTGCATGATAATGAGGATGATAGGTCGTGTTTACAATGCATATGTTCGCGCAGTTTACTATACGATAGTGAAACTTGGCCTCTTAGAGTTGATGATTTGAGACGCTTACAGGCATTCGAACATCGTTGCTTGAGTAGCATACCACATGCTGGTTACCAACAACGAATATCTAACTTTGACATCCGTAGGCGTATTTTTGGCTCTGCCAACAGGTGCTGCTCGTTAGAAAAACAAGTAGGGTTCCATCAATTTCGTTGGCTCGGTCACGTTTTGCGTATACCCTCAATTCAATTGCACCAGATTGGCGTAATAAACAAGGTGGGCAGATTTTGTCATGGCAGAAACAGTTGAAGTCACTTACATCCAAATTGGGTAGTATAGGACCCACTCGTCTGCCAGGATGGGGGTCCACGTGCGCATCCTATTTCTTGGTTATAAACCCTTCGAGGAATGGCATGGAATCGAAGGCTCGATGTGCCTTGCCCTAATGTCTCGAGCCTTTAGGCCATTGTGGTGTGGTGTAAACAGATTGAGGTTTGCCTCACCTGGTGTATTCATATGTAACATGGTACTCTTTCGCTCTCGTTATATATATATATATATATATATATATATATATATATATATATATATCGCTTGTTATGGTTATATAGCTGTGAAACATTAGTCACTGTTGGTTTTTTATAGCGGAAATGATGACGATGTATGTATGCATACATGCATGCATGTATTTATGTATGTATGTATGTATGTATGTATGTATGTATGTATGTATGTATGTATGTATGTATGTATGTATGTATGTATTTATGTGTATGTAATCATGCGTGAATGTATGTGTGTATATATGTACGCCAGCATTATTGAACAATGGCATTTTTTAAGTGAAATACCATTACCTTACGGCAACCATTGTCTTCTTCGGCAGCGGTCTGTTTTCACAGTGTTGACGCTTTTCTGCAATAGAAATTGTAAGTAGGCTATGGTTGTTTTTAAATTTAAATGGATATCTTTCCTTTTTTACCAAATGGATAGCTCGCATTTTGTATGACTTATTATGAGACGAGCAAGTTTTATGCAGTTGACAAATAAGCTTTTTTTAAATGTTGAGTGAAACCTAAATGTCAATGCTTCATTAATCATCAGTACTTGAAAGTTGCTATTTTTGATAAGCTACTTTTATTTCCCTTTAGCTGAATTGCAATTCCAATTATTCTTATTGCTTAAAAGCTAATTTGGTCAGTTAGACAGAAATCTATCAGAATTAAAAATGTATTCCTCACAGCCACATATAAAAAACACAATGAACACTGGATCACGAAAAAACTTGTCAGACAGCGAGTGAGGACCAACTCCTCGGCGTGTCCAACTATCCACAACTAACCATCCCCAATCTGTTCGAGCTTCAAGTCTAAAGGGATGCCATATAGGCTCCACCTAAAGAGAAAAGGGTAAAAAAACATTAGCTAGTATATAATTGAAGATTGTATGTAGTGTGTAGCAGGGAGGCTTATAACATATAACCATGACAAGTACAACTTACAATAATTTCAGGAGCGTTGACCAAACGTTTTCATACTATATGGAATGAGGAAACCGTACCATTTGACTGAAATGAGTCGACCATCATTCCCATTTTCAAAAAGGGCAATCGTAATTCGTGCAATAACCATCGTGGTATAAGTTTGACTCCGGTCGTATCAAGGTTATTTGGTTCGATTATCCTACGTCATCTTAGCGCTTCACGTGAATCACATACAAGAGAAGAACAGGCCGGATTCCGCGCAGGATGAGGTTGTATAGATAATATTTTTACGTTAAGGCAAGTTCTCGAACAGAGTTATTGGTTAGAAACCCTTAGCGATATGGCAGCGAATCGAGCTCAGTGGCGATCTTGTTGCAGATGTCTAGTAGACCATTCGTAACTTTTCTTAAGAGGGTGAGTTAGCTGCGAGGTTTGGTTTTTATGACCTGATCCAGTAAAACTGCAAGGGAAGCTGTGTTGTTGATGTCGCCTCTGCCCGGAATGCTAACTTGGCCATAATGGTGTTGTGGAGAGGTTTATTTACCTCTATTTCTGTGAGCTTTCCTGGATAAATTTACTCATAGTAGCAAGGTATTCCTTCTCCTCTACCCCTCTCCCTCTCTCGTAAATCTCAATAATAATTTATCTAAATTCACTTATATACTTTTTTCACTCCTTATGGTTATATGGCAGTGAAACATTAGTCACTTGACTTTTGTGTGGCTGGACATGATGATGAGGGAGGCTTAGTGGTTAGAGCGCCAGATTCCGAAGCAGACGTGCCCAGGTTCTAGTCCTGTCTGTGGAACAATCTTGGCAGTGTGTGATGATTTCCCACTAAGGACGAATCCGATCCACTGGATGAAATGCCTTTTCTACACCATGAAATACTGACAAATTTATGCACATAATGGGTCACGTGTTTATATCTTTAACGAAACCTTGATTAAAGTACATTTTTAATATGCCAATCGATTTATCATAACATTATTTCATTGTCTCAGGTAGTATTCAATAAAATTATCATTAAATTATGTAAAAGAAGAGTTTTTCGTGACAAGAGATTGCTATATTACCTGATCCTTGTTGTGCGAAGCGAAATGCTGTCTTCAATTTAAATCGGAATAATTCAGAGCCATTTTCCGGGCACCATTGCTAAGAATATGCTCATCGCAACAAGAAATTTGATAATCATTATGAAAAGTATTATATTTTGTTTAAATGGCGATAAACTAACATATATATAACTGGCTTTTCACTACGTATGAATAAAACATGCATGTGTGTACGCATATGTCTGTCATGGTAAAGCATTCAGTTAAATATATGTACCTGCAAGTGTATGCTCGTATAACTGAAATGCCATTATTCTCGTAACACCTAATAATTCAATAAATAAGCATATGCCATGTATGTCTGTGTTTGTCTAGTACTGTGATTAATGGTAATTCGTCTTCGTACACGTCAATTTAATTGTTTTTCACCTTTTTAAATGAAGTATTTTCGAGTGACCTGTCTGTTTAGGAAGCAATTATGATAATGCAACTATTCAAGTCGAAAGATCCTGTCAGACTAAATACTCCAGAGTTATGAAAACAAAATTCTAAATTAAGATAAGAAGTTCAAATAAACGAGGCCCAGAAAAAAGCATTCAGAAAATTACCTATTGAAAAAGCATATTAATAGTTTAAAGGGTGATATTTACAGTAGAGGTTCATCCGTAATTGTTGTACTCTATAAGGGACCTAAGCTAATAGATACTGTAGTATAAATAGTAATAAAGGATGAAATCACCAGTTAATCATAAAATTAACTAAATATCGTTAATCATTTTCTCTCCGCTACCTGTTAATTCATTTTTATTTAACGTTTATTCTATTTTGAGCGCGTTGACGATTCCGATTTTTACAATCGTCGTCTCCTACCATTATTTCGTGCTTTCTTCCAGTTCAAGCCTAATGATTTTTCTCTCGCTGTTTCATTCATTATATTATTTTTCGATGTAAGGTCAAAAGATTATATAATAAATCTTACCCATCTGTTATGACCATATCTTGATAAGGGACAACAAACATCCACATTAATTACCTGATCTGCGTTTTGACTAACGCAGCTTTCATTGTTCCAGTAATTTTCTTTTTTTTTTTTTGTTTCGATCTACGGTAATGTAGATCGAAATATTATGAAAAAAGAAAATTACTGGAACAATGAAAGCTGCGTTAGTCAAAACGCAGATCAGGTAATTTCAATTAATTCAGTATCGCAACAACGACATTCTTTCAATCCACATTAATTACCTTATCCTTGTTTTGCTCAACAAGGTGTTTGCATCCACTGTCTTCAATTTGACTCCGAATATTTCGACTCTCAGTTTCGAAGGCCTTTTCAACGTAAATCACATCTCAAAAACAATTTGACAATCAATATGTCAAGTCAACCACTTAACTCTAGATGATATCCATTGGCATTGAATATTTCTAACATTCTGCCGAATTCACTCTTCCTATGTTTTGTATCTGTTAATCTCAGTTGTTTAATTGTCATTGATTTTAAGATACACATTTTAATTTTATAGGGATAATTTGACTTTAAATTAAGAAGGATACCTGAGTAAGTATCCTTCCTATAAACATCTCGTTCTGATTTACTATTTCTAACTAATTATAACTGAAAATTGTGTGTAGTGTAGTGTGCGGCAGGATAGCTCAGTGGTTAGAGCACCAGATTCCGAAGCAGACGTGCCCAGGTTCGTATCCTGTCCGCGGCAAATTCTGGCTAGTACTTGATGAGTTCCCAATAAGGACGAAACCGGTCTACTGGATGAATTGCCTTTTCTACACTATACAATTCTTAGTTTATACTGACATATGTAAGTAATTAATGGGTCAGGTGTTTATATCAAGACCGCAACCTTGATTATAATAATTGTTATCACCACCCGCGCAACCAATGTTCGTTTAATTATATAAATGTTCATTTCAATACTATTTCCCCATGTAATGTGGTGTCTGTTCAGTAATGACAGATTGGGCATGGTTAGTTGGAACTTTGGGTCTAAATGGATGCCATATGAGCTCCACCTAAAGGAAAAATTGACTAACCAAGTTACATTAGTTAGTATATAACTGAAAATTGTGTGTAGTGTAGTGTGCGGCAGGATAGCTCAGTGGTTAGAGCACACAGATTCCGAAGCAGACGTGCCCAGGTTCGTATCCTGTCCGCGGCAAATTCTGGCCAGTACTTGATGAGTTCCCAATAAGGACGAAACCGGCCTACTGGATGAATTGCCTTTTCTACACTATACAATTCTCAGTTTATACTGACATGTGTAAGTAATTAATGGGTCAGGTGTTTATATCAAGTCCGCAACCTTGATTATAAAAATTGTTATCACCACCCGCGCAACCAATGTTCGTTTAATTATATAACTGTACATTATCTGTTTAGTAATGCATCCTATCATCGTAATCGGGCTGACTCCTCAGAAGCGTCGCTCTAAGACTTCCTTTAAATATGAAACATTGTTTGTTATTAACCCTCTTCGAAGAGCTTTATCTTAACTGGGTTAATGTTTATCATACACGTGTGTGATATCATATGCTCCATATGCAAATATGGGCATTTAAACTGATCAGATCCTGCAGGTTATTCAGTAGGACTGAGCATATAATTAACTACGAATGACGTAACTGTGGTCGTAATAGATAGACGAGATTAATTGTGGGAACTACTGGGAACTACAGAGATTGAAAAATAACTATGCTCGGTTTAGAAATAATGCGAACAAAATCTCATAGATTTTGACGCCGCTAAAGTTCTAAACGTTGGTAGCATATTGAAATTACATCATATGTCGAATTACAATTTCGGTATGCCAAATTAATTAAAAATCGGCCAAAATTAGGACCGGGTGTTTATAGCATAGGCACTTACTCATGTATCCATAGTTTCAAGTTAAGTCATTCATATGGAATGAAAATCGATATCTTAAAATCAGTGACAATAACAAGCCTGAGACAACCAGATAAAAACGCATGGAGATAGAATTAGGCAACACATACTGACGTGCTTTGACATTCTATGATCGGCATCAGATCACGACGGTAAACTGACTAGCGAGGATCAAACCGCAATGCATATGTAAGTTAAGGAAAATCATATATGCGACTCTCACTAGTCTTGCATACATTGTACCGTCCTATTATTCCACATTCTTCTACCAAATATATAGTGGTTAAAGGGCGTAATACCGGCTCCTACTGATGAGTCGCCAGTAAGCACGAAACGAATATGCATGAGATTATACTTTCCGTTCATGCTGCCTTTGGTTTATCCTTCTGGTCACAACTGAACTAATTTGTTACTAGGTTCGCAAAACCTAATACATACTTCCATATATATTAGTTCTTCACAAAAGAACAGTATTTAACTGTAATATATTGAATTGAATGATGTCATGCTTACCGCGAAGTTTGATAACTGATATCGCTGAAGGCCATTGTGTGTATGGTTTAACTGGAGTAACAGGTGTTCGGAAATTGTTGTAATTTTCAATTTGGGTGAACTTTAGCATAAATTTATATCCATCAGGTTGGTATCATGTACCGACTCGGAAACCATAGTGTTAGTATCCGGTACTCATCGATTTCAAAAAATGGTATCAGTTACCAACACAATAGCCATAGTGTTAGTATCCTTTACAGACTCGGTATATATATTGTATAGTGTGAGTTAGCATTGAAGTCGCATTGTCGTTGACTGTAGATTATGTTAGCTTCACTATTACAGGTTTACACATTCGTCTAGGAGATTGTACCGTCCTATTATTCCACATTCTTCTACCAAATATAGTGGTTAAAGGGCGTAATACCGGCTCCTACTGATGAGTCGCCAGTAAGCACGAAACGAATGTGTATGAGATTATACTTTCCGTTCATGCTGCCTTTGGTTTATCCTTCTGGTCACAACTGAACTAATTTGTTACTAGGTTCGCATAACCTAATACATAGTTGTATATATATTAGTTCTTCGCATCAAACAGTATTTAACTGTAATATATTGGATTGAATGATGTCATGCTTACTGCGAAATGTGATAACTGATATCGATGAAGGCCAGAGTGTATGGTTTAACTGAGGTAACAGGTGTTCGGAAATTGTTGTAATTCTCAATTTGGGTGAACTTTAGCATAAATTTATATCCATCAGGTTGGTAACATGTACCGATTCGGAAACCATAGTGTTAGTATCCGGTACTCATCGATTTCAAAAAAGGTATCAGTTACTAACACAATAGCTATAGTGTTAGTATCCTTTACAGACTCGGTATATATATTATATAGTGTGAGTTAGCATTGAAGTCGTATTGTCGTTGACTTTAGATTATGTTAGCTTTACTATTACAGGTTTACACATTCGTCTAGTAGATTGTACTGTCCTATTATTCCACATTCTTCTACAAAATATATAGTTTTTAAAGGGCGTAATACCGGCTCCTACTGATGAGTCGCCAGTAAGCACGAAACGAATGTGCAAGAGATTATACTTTCCGTTCATGCTGCCTTTGGTTTATCCTTCTGGTCACAACTGAACTAATTTGTTACTAGGTTCGTAAAACCTAATACATACTCGCATATATATTAGCTCTTCGCAACAAACAGTATTTAACTGTAATATATTGAATTGAATGATGTCATGCTTACCGCGAAATGTGATAACTGATATCGATGAAGGCCAGAGTGTATGGTTTAACTGGAGTAACAGGCGTTCGGAAATTGTTGTAATTATCAATTTTGGTGAACTTTAGTATAAATTTATATCCATCAGGTTGGTATCATGTACCGACTCGGAAACCATAGTGTTAGAATCCGGTACTCATCGATTTCAAAAAAGGTATCAGTTACTAACACAATGGCCATAGTGTTAGTATCCTTTACAGACTCGGTATATATATTATATAGTGTGAGTTAGCATTGAAGTTGCATTGTCGTTCACTTCAGATTATGTTAGCTTCACTATTACAGGTTTACACATTCGTCTAGGAGATTGTACCGTCCTATTATTCCACATTCTTCTACCAAATATATAGTGGTTAAAGGGCGTAATACCGGCTCCTACTGATGAGTCGCCAGTAAGAACGAAACGAATGGGTATGAGATTATACTTTCCGTTCATGCTGCCTTTGGTTTATCCTTCTGGTCACAACTGAACTAATTTGTTACTAGGTTCGCAAACCTAATACATACTTGCATATATATTAGTTCTTCGCAACAAACAGTATGTAACTGTAAAATATTGAATTGAATGATGTCATGCTTACCGCGAAATGTGATAACTGATATCGATGAAGGCTAGAGTGTATGGTTTAACTGGAGTAACAGGTGTTCGGAAATTGTTGTAATTCTCAATTTGGGTGAACCTTAGCATAAATTTATATCCATTAGGTTGGTATCATGTACCGACTCGGAAGCCATAGTGTTAGTACCCGGTACTCATCGATTTCAAAAAGGTATCGGTTACTAACACAATAGCCATAGTGTTAGTATCCTTTACAGACCCGGTATATATATTATATAGTGTGAGTTAGCATTGAAGTCGCATTGTCGTTGACTTTAGATTATGTTAGCTTCACTATTACAGGTTTACACATTCGTCTAGAAGATTGTACCGTCCTATTATTCCACATTCTTCTAACAAATATATAGTGGTTAAAGGGCGTAATACCGGCTCCTACTGATGAGTCGCCAGTAAGCACGAAACGAATGTGCATGAGATTATACTTTCCGTTCATGCCTTTGGTTTATCCTTCTGGTCACAACTGAACTAATTTGTTACTAGGTTCGCAAAACCTAATACATACTTGCATATATTAGTTCTTCGCAACAAACAGTATTTAACTGTAATATATTGGATTGAATGATGTCATGCTTACCGCGAAATGTGATAACTGATATCGATGAAGGCCAGAGGGTATGGTCTAATTGGAGTCACAGGTGTTCGGAAATTGTTGTAATTCTCAATTTGGGTGAACTTTAGCATAAATTTATATCCACCAGGTTGGTATCATGTACCGACTGGGAAACCATAGTGTTAGTATCCGGTACTCATCGATTTCAAAAAAGGTATCAGCTACTAACACAATAGCCATAGTGTTAGTATCCTTTACAGACTCGGTATATATATTATATAGTGTGAGTTAGCATTGAAGTCGTATTGTCGTTGACTTCAGATTATGTTAGCTTCACTACTACAGGTTTACACATTCGTCTAGGAGATTGTAACGTCCTATTATTCCACATTCTTCTACCAAATATATAGTGGTTAAAGGGCGTAATACCGGCTCCTACTGATGAGTCGCCAGTAAGCACGAAACGAATGTGCATGAGATTATACTTTCCGTTCATGCTGCCTTTGTTTATTCTTCTGGTCACAACTGAACTAATTTGTTACTAGGTTCGCAAAACCTAATACATACTTACATTGCACTTGACTGCAAATATCGGCTGCACATTTTCGATGCAGTCACGAATATTAACTTTAAATTTTATATCTTATATATATATATATGTTTGTGTCTCCAGGCTGCATAAAGTTCGTGACTGATTATAAATTGTGCAGTCGATATTTCCAGTCAAGTGCAATGTATGTGAGACAACTATTATGGGGGAGAGACACATATCTGATTGTCCATAATTTAAATATGCATTGTGATGTGATACTTGCTAGTCATTTTTCCGACTGGCTCTGATAATGACCATGGAAGGTCATAACGCATCAATACGTGTGACTGACTGTGTTTATAAAATGGGATTGGTGTTTATATCAAGCCCGTAAACTTGATTTAATGAAATATTTTCACCACCCGCGCAGTCAATGAGTGTAAAATACATAGATAAGTACAAGTATATATACGTAAATACAGAGAGCGGGCAGCATGTAAATCTCGCACTTGGATACTATAGAAATCGATATATTTTACGTTTCTGAAACCAGAATGCAGGATCTTACGAGTATTACAGTACTGGGTGCATTATTCTTATCTACGCGCTATTTTCTTCGAACCTGTCTTTCCACAAAATTTTCTGAGACCTTACAATGATGAGTTGGCTAAACAATTATTGATTGCGCGGGTGGTTGTAACAATTCTTTAAATCAAATTTGCGATGTTGAAGTAAACATAAATTCCATTGAATTTAACAAGTCGTCGAAAAGCAGGAAAACTACATTCGGTCACGCGTACTGATGCATTTCGACCTTCCATGATGATCATCAGAGCACGACCGTAAACTGACTAGCAAGGATCAAACTACAATGCATATAAATGGAAAGTAAAA